>JAVJIF010012030.1:0-98625 GCA_038442645.1 Agave tequilana | reverse complement strand
TGTCTTCGGCTGACACCACACCTATGCTTCTGACCTGAAAGGTGTTCTTCCCTCTTCTGCATTCCTGACAGGATCAATCGGAGAGCGTCCAATTGTCTGTGGCGGAAATCTTTACCACAGCCGGCTGCATCAAAAGTGAAGAGAATTATTGAATTACGAAAAGGATGTAAATATTAATCATCATCATGTTAAAAAAAAAAAAGAAACATTTACTACAGTACAATGCATAACATTACAACAAGGATGACAATTACATTTACAGTACATTGCATCTTGGTGGTGAGATATTTTGCCGTTTGCTTTTGCTAGACTATTTCGTTCGTTTTAGTTATTTGAGACAGAGCAGAGCCATTTTCTCCACCAGAAAACTAATCTCTTGATTTCCCTTAAAACCCATGAGCTCAGCTATTTGCTTGGCCTTCTTTTTAATGCCCAGCCCATGCTCAGTCCCTATCACATCCCTAATCACTTTAGCTATCTCATCCCTCTTAAACATCCTCCTGCCAACATTAGTAGTAGTAGTAGTAGTCTTAGGCTCTGCTGCAGTTGAAGTTGTAGAAGTTGAGGTTGCACCATAACCAGCATGTTCATGGTCGGCAGCTAATAATTCTTCTTTAATCTTCACCCCAACCCCGAGCTCCACAACCAAGTTTGCATTGAGGGGCTGATCGAGCTGCAGAGGCATTGCTAGAATAGGCACACCAAACCTCATCCCTTCCATCACAGAGCTCCACCCGCAGTGCGTCAGAAACCCCCCGATGCTCGTGTTGCTCAGGATCTCTCTCTGCGGCACCCACCCCTCTATGATCACCCCTATCTTATCATCATCAATCTTCTCTTCAAAATGCCGCATCCCTCCAATTCTTTATAATTATAATAAGCAGCCCCTTGCAGCTGCACCCTCTTCTCTCCGGTGGCCACTGCCTCCTCGTGTGGCTCCGGGTACCTGACAACCCATATGAAGCTCACCTTGCTGAGCTCCAGCCCGCGGGCTATCTCCTCAATCTCCTCCTCCTCCATGAAGTACTCACTTCCGAAGGAAACAATAAAACAGAGGACCTATCTTTGTTGCTCAGCCACTGGATCAGCCTCCGGCTACTCTCGCTATCCCCGTCAATAGTGTTGGGCACCAAAGGACCCACGGGCACCAACTCCTTGCCCGTGAGAGATGACAGGTAATCCATATAGTTGGACTCGATCTCTCTGAAAGTTTTAATGGCCACGAAGTTGGAAGACATGCTGATGCATCCAGAAGACGCTCAGCGTCAGTGATCCCGTTGGCTTTCCTGTTGAGCAGCGTCGTCTCAATGTGTTTGATGTTGTCTTGTTGATCCTCGCTTTGGACAGTGACATCTCAGGGAAGGGAAAGTTGTGGTGGCGGCTGTTGAGGTAGTGGTAGAAGAAAGAAGTGGAGGCGGCCCCGGTGGTGAGGAACAGGACAGCGGGGATGTTGAGGGAGTTGGCAGCTCTTGGAGCCCACGGCTGTATGAAGTCGTAGATGAGGAGGTCGGGATGCACATCACGGAGGATCTGAGTGAAGGACTGCTCAGAGAGGTCAAAGGCGGTCTTGAGAGCGGGCATGAGGTGAGTGGGCAGGTACTGGTGGTGTGGAGATGAGGTGCTTGAAGACTAGTAGTTGGAAGGTGGAGCTCTATGAGTTTGATGGAAGGGAAGGCTGTGGAATACTTGTCAATGCCATGTTGTTTGTGGATCATTAGTTGTTGTTTGATGGAGTCGAGGTTGACGCGAGTGGAGCAGAGGTAGACGAAGATGCTATTGTGGGAGAGCCTCTTGGCGAGCTCAAGAAAAGGAGAGAGATGGCCGTGAGCAAGCCATGGCAGCATCAGGACACGAAGGTGGCTTCTCTTTGGTGCGGCTGCTGCCTCTTCTTCCATCGATATGTACCTAGCCTACTACTTTAGTGTAATGTCATGCGATCAACAATCAATTCAATAATTTCAATTATCAGAAGAAAGCTCTCAAAATTACTCACTCTCTATCTCTCAAGAAGTCCAATGGTTTCTGAACTGAGAGGCCTGTCTAGGCATAGCTAGCTTTTATGCATGAATATGTATAAAAGCTTGAGATTGAAACCTATCAGTGGACAGGTGGAGGCGCAGGAAGAGATAGACATTACATGAAGTATTAATAGTGAATATCTTGTACTGATGAGGTGAGCACCGAAATGAGGAGAGAGAGCGAGCACCGAAATGAGGAGAGCGAGCACCGAAATGAGAGGAGCGGTGCAAGTTAACGACAAGTCGGGAGCAAGGTTGCAAGACACAGATATGAGTATTTGACATAATACTATATAGATACATGGATATATAAAATTTCATAAAACCATTAATACGGACACGTCGTGAATACAACAACTACGTAATATTTTTATATACTTATATATGTAAATATAATATTTTATAATCTAACAATAGAGGAAAAAGTGTTGGAAGACTTTTGAAATAAGTTAAAAAAAAAACCAGCATAGAATTAGTGCTTCGTGGAATTAAAATTATTTTTGGGAGAATTTATAAGACATCCGGATAACCTCTTGTTTGGTTTTAATCAAATACATGTTAAATTTTATAGAATTATCCAATAATAATCCAACAAGCATTCTCTTCAATGAGAATCGTATTAAATATGATACTTTACTTTTCTAAAAGAATTGGTATATGATAAATAATGAGAAGGAAGGAGAAGACAAACAGGATATATAGGATGCAAGTCAAGTCACGCGACCGACCTGTGCGCGCGCGTGCGGGTGATATCGATCGATATCCATGAGCTCACATGCTCCATCCCATATAGAAATAGAGATAGACAGGTACGCATAGAGGTGGACATTGCGCAACAAGGGCGCGACATCCTCGTCAAAGCAATGTAAAGGAGATAGCACAACTCAGCTCAGCTCTAAAGGACATACCAAAATAACATATTATTTCTATTTTATGATTTATGCTACACAATTTCTTCATTTAAAAGTAAACTGACCCACTTGTTATTTTTTAGTGTATTTTGATATATACCTCTATAGTGGTCGAATTTTGGCTCTTGTCAAGATCACGACGTCTGTCCCACTGCGCCAGAAGCGTCCCAAGCGATTAGCGAACCCGACATGCCAGCAGGCCTTGTATAGGCCTAGGAGAAAGCCTCGGGTTCTTCCCCCGAGCCCATACACGTCCCGAGCTACCAACACGAATCCATGACTATCAGATCCCTTTCTGGGACCACAATGATCCAAGATCATCCACTACGGATCCTCAACTCGGACGAGGTTGTCCGGCTAGTCAGGGGGGCAGCCTCTGAGACAAAGACTCTCCGCGTAGACTGTCGCCTCTACGTTGATTACAACTTAACAGCACGGTCCCCGTGATCCATGGATTTCGTTACACTGTGAGATCTTCCCCACGTTTTAAATGTTATAATGCCCACACTTCAATGCGGGCTATTATGGATAGTGACGAATTTCTCTGCATAATGATTCCAATAATCAAGTGGCACAATATAGGCGGTTATTAGGATACAACAACGTGCTAATCATGCAATTATGAAGATTCAAAATATCTACCCCATCAATTACAACTCCAACAGGTATATTTACACCTCAATCTCCATGGAGAAAGGGGTTAACTTATGATTACCACCGAAAATACTACACACAAGCACCTTTTCCCTTTCTTCTATTACAAACTAAAATTATCATTCTCAACCCGAAGGTCTTCAGCCGGCACCACATCGGTGCTCCTGACCTAAAAGTTTTTTTCTGTTTTTTGTGTTTTAGGTAGGATCAATCGGAAGCGTCTGAACGTCTGTAGCGGAAAATCCTTAACCACATTGGTGCTTTCGTCGAAAGCTCTTGACTATACGCTCAGAGTTTCCTCTCCTTCGTCAAAACACTACCCTAAAAATCCCTTCTCAAAAAGCCTCGCTGATGATGATGATCACTCAAAGAAGGCATCTTCATAGACTACTACAACATTTGCCGCCTCTAAAAGCTAAAAGATTGTCAACGTTGTCACGGTTCTGCCAATCATTATCCTAAAATACCAATATTGTTCTTTAACCCGTTGAGGAAGAGCATTCGTCCCAATGACCACACCAAAAAGGGCAGCTGATAATTGTGATAATCATTTATATTTTGTACCACTTTTATACCTCTTTTATTACACATTTAATTTTGCATGGGTATATTTTCTTATATTTATGTAGAAATTAGGTGAAGAGCATAAATAGATGAAAAAGCAAAAAAAATGATATTAAACATTGCAATAGTATATTCACAGATACAGAGATTCAAGGATAAAACTAGAGAGTCCCATAGTGACTACACATCATATAATAGCATTCACAAATATTTCAGAGCCAAAAGTCAAAGTCAAATGGCGAATTCGGTGCTGACTATAACGGATTCACCATTGACTGGTCAAATAGAGAGCAAGACATATTCAGAATCAATGATTTAGTATTTTTCTCATAACTTTCGCTAGAGAAATCCAATTCAAGTTGTTCAGCAAGACATAGAAAGAGGATTGAAAGGGCTACACCTTTTATGTTGACAACATTTCCAATTTGATCGTTTGGCTGCTCGTTTTCCAATTCAGAATCAAACTCCGATACGAAATTGAAGTTGGATTTGGAGTTCTCCTTGTATTCCTTATTGGGATAGGTCTCTGGGGTTTATAAATACAACATAAGTCTCTTGTAATTAGATCTCATAATGGAAACAAACTTTATATTAAGTTTTAAGTTTTAGTTCTTAAATAAAGTTTGGTTTCTTGGTGAAGTCTTGTGCTTCAACGTGAAGAAGATCGATGAGCATGGAGGCATCATCTAGTTCATCTAATTTGGTGTTTCCTATCTTATTCTTCTTCTATTTAATTTTAGGTATAAATTCATATTGACTTGCATATTTTACATCTCTTCTATTATGAACTAATTCTTCAAAGCTAGAACATTAATGTAGGTTAAATATTATGATAATATAATCTTGTTGCTTTGTGCTAGTTTACTACATCTATTTTTCAAGTTATATCTTTTACATATTAAGATTTTTTATTCCGAGTTTATTATTAGTAACTAGTGATCAATAATTTTATGAATGACTAGATTTCAGATCGATAGGAGATAACCTTGTATATCATCATAGGAATAGAAACCACATTTTATAGGCTGACACCGATAGGAGAAGCATAAGTTGTGCAATCATAAAACATGAATCACAAATTTTAATATTACTTTGGCTTGTAAATTCACTAGATCGATTGATTGTGAACTCTAATTTAAAGTTAGAATTAATTGCTCGATAGAGATTATTAATTAAAATAAAATTTTTTTGATTGTTAACATGAATAGTAGGACCATACTAGCACAGGCAAATGATTATATTTATCGAAATCAATTGCCCTAGCACTAATCTCATCCAAAAACTAACTCTTTTATTTTCTTTTCTTAGTTTACCTCTATAATTCATCTTAATTGCTCCTTCAAATAAAACTAGAAAAATCACTTTAGTATTTAATAAACATCAGTCCCTGTGGATTCGACACTCTACATAATCACTTTATTGCTTGTTAATAATTGGTACACTTACCAAATCGCACATCAAGTTTTTGGCACCATTGCCGAAGATTGTTTATTTTTTATTAATATCAATAATATTTTATACTAGTTTTAATTTGAATTCATACTACAAATCTAAATTTTGAACTTTTTATTTTACAGACTGCAAAAGAAAGAACCCTAGAGAGAATAGATGACGGTGAATCAGCCGTGATGACAGTGAATTTGCCATCCCTCTGTCGAATCTTTGATTGATCTTTTAGGAATTGATATCTTTTGACATATGTGATAAACTAGGAGCGCTAAACTACTACCACAAGATCATGAAATCGAGAAGTGGTCATAGCGGGCAATGAAGAGAAAAAGGTTTAACAAGGCTCTGATGTTCCCTCCCTACTTGGAGCAACATCTAAAATTACACCTAGAGGGGGGTGAATAGGTGTATGACTAATCTAATGACAAAAATACGAATTTAAAACTAATTGCAACACACTTAGTGTAAACAAAGAGTGTAGCCGAATTCTCGGTGAAGGGCTCTGGACTATCTCCTCTAAATTTCTCTAATAAAGAGTTGAGGTGCTATATGAAGCTCTCTTGGTTTAACACAATTATGGCACACAAACAAACCAAGCATATATGAATGATATGACAATATGAATCAATGCAAGGTAAATAAGAGAGAGTTAGAGATAGTGGATCAAACGCAAACGCAAAGATATGTTTCGAGGTTCAAGTACCCAGCTCTACGTCCCCGCCTTCACACAGAAAGATTTCCACTATATCGTCCACACAGGACTTCCCACACAGGGAACCTCCACTAAGAATTTGGGCAAATACAAGTAGGATTACACAACTCCTCTCTCCACAAATACAACCTCTCACTAGAGGCAAGGCACAACACAAATCACCTCAATACTTAGAGGGATGGGCACTTAGCCAAACAACAATCAACCTCTCACTAGAGGGATTAGGCTCAAAGCCACAACACAACAATCACCTCTTCACTAAGAGGGATACCAACACAACCTCCACAATCATCTCTCACTAGAGGGATATCAACACAATCACCTCTCACTAGAGGGATATCACAAAGTAAGGAGGGTTACAACACTTAGGTGACCACAAATAACTTTTTCTCACTTAAAACAAGATCCTATAGATAGGATAGATATGATAGCTCAAGTGTGAGAAAATAAAGTGTTTGGAACAAAGAAAAATACTTGGAAAATTCTCCAAATAGATATAGAAATTTAGATCAAAAATCAATTCCCAAAAGACTCTATTTTCTTTGAAATTCTAACACTTTAAAAACAAATATAAATAAAACTTTTAGCACCAAAAACTCTTGCAGAAAAATACTTGAAAGATGTAAATTTTTCTTCTAAAATCTTGTTGAAATCATCCAAACAATGGGGTATATATAGCCCCAAAACAGATCTGTCCGCTGGCAGCAGGAAAGGGCATTTTTGCCCTTCGGTCAACCGGCTGGTCGACCGGGCCTGGAACCAGAGAGCAACGGCTCTCGGCCGGTCGACCGCCCGGTCGACCGGAGATGGATACAGAGAGCAGGTCTCTCTGCCGGTCGACCGGGGCCATTTCCAGAGAGCGAACTCTCTGGACGGTCGACCGCCGGTCGACTGGCCCACCAGCCCATGGCTGTGTTCACGTCTGTGCACGTCGACCCGATCGACCCGGTCGACCGACTTTTGCCTCGGTTGACCGTCTGATTGACGGCAGACAGCCAGATCCAACTATTATATGGATTAAAAACTTGGGTTTTTTGACTTTAATTAAATCACATAAAATCACATAAATTTCACAAAAATCAGTTCTTATTAGATCTTCAAAATACAAATATGTGTGACAAAAATTCAACACATATTATAAACAATTTGAACCATTTTTGTGTCTTGAAATTATGCCTTAAAACAAAATCATATTTTCCAAAAACTTGGATTTTTGAAATGGAAAACCGTTTTCTCCAAAACTCATTTAAATACAAAAACATGATATTGAAACAACTTTGAAGCATATTGTATATGGATAGAATCCAATATACATATAAAGATATCTATCTATGTTTTTGACATGAAATCCAAAATCGGTTAAACCGAAAATCAAAACAAAACATTTAAACTGAAAACTTGTGTGTGTATTGTAAACTTGAGCATATTAATACTATCTAATCTTTACATATGATCTAAATAAAACTATACTAAATAAACTGAGGTCTTCTTATAGAACTCCGTCTCCAAGTTGACTCGATCCAAACATGATCCAATGGGCTTAACTCTAACCGAATGCTAGATGCGATCTTGACGCTCGAGCTCTGAAATCATCAGTGAAAGCTCCAAAATTCCTTTGTTGAAGCTAATCACCTACTAATAACTTGATCAAATATCTGAAACTAATATCACAAGATTATTAGTAAACTATAACTACATGAGTAATCATCATCAAAAAACAGAGTGAAGGGCTTCTGGGCCAACAATTTTTTCCTTTTGATGATGATAAAAACTCATGGAGTTATATATGCATGGATTAAAGTTAAGCTTCTTGAAGCTCCCCTTAACTCATGCATAGCAGTAAACATAAGGATATGCAATGAATGCTCAATATAAACATATATAAACAAGCATAAACATATATGCTACGATAGCAATTGTTCTTATACCAATTGTAATACATTCATAATAAATGTTCTTATACTAATTGTAAAACCAATGAAGTAAACATGCTCTTGATATCAATTGTAAAAGTGAACACAAGTAAACATGCATATAGAAAACATGCAATAAAACTTCAAAAGTAAAAACATGTATATAGAAACATGCATATAAACTCCAAACATATCTCTCCCCTTTTTGTCCATTCATCAACAAAGGGGTACAAAATAAACTCAAAAGAAATGTTCTTCTTTTTGTCAAAACATACAGGTAAGCCAAATTTAATACCAATAGAAAATGATACAATGTATATTATTGATACCAATTGAAACAAATATATGTAGTAAATCTTGAAGCCAATTGTAAATATTAGTACCAATTGAAAATACTTTATATTTTGATACCAATTTGTAAGAATTATATAAATATATGAGTATTGATACCAATTGAAAGTAAAAATAAAAAAATTTTTTTTTTTAGGTAAACACAATTTATTTCAATATGGATACCAACATAAAATGAAGCATGATACCAATTGAAAAATATAAACCAATCTTTTGGTTAAAACACTAAAATCATTTTACAATAAAGATACCAAATAGAGAATAATATCAATTTAAATTCTTGATGCCAATATTAAAAATGAAACATATATCAATGAAAATAATTTAAACTTTAGATACCAATTGAATGTATTTTTCATTAGGAGCGTATGAAACCAATTGAAAACTAAGATATATTTTTCATTTTTCAACATAAAGTGGGAGTAAGATACCAATTGTAAAATAAACTGATTGAAACGTAAAACATGAATTTTCTCTCCTTTATGAAATACTAATGAAAACGATGCATTTGCTTGTATAAGATACCGATTGAAAAAATAAATTTCATTAAGAACTAAATCAAGTTTAGCATAACAAAATTTGTGCTCTAAGATATAAAGATAAGTAAGCACAATCAAAACACATATATATGTATGAAAAATTAAATACCAATCGAAATTGATACTATTTGAAGTTGAAGCATACATATATAGAAATAATATGAGTATACAAAATAAATATCAATTGTGATACCAATGAAAAAACAATGAGGGTCAAGTGTATAACTCATAAAGACCTCCTTTCATGCACATGGTTAAATTGATTTTCAATATGAGCATACAAGGTATGGTCGCCCATCCAACCACCCATGATGGGTAGGAGTTTCAAAAATAAGTTTAAAAATAATTTTGACAAATTTGAATACTCTTCCAAAATGAAGAAATACGCAACTAGTTTTATGATAAACTTAAAAATAGTACAAAATCCTTCAAGCAAGGAATGAAACAAAAATATATCTATGAAAATATGAAAATCACACAATCATTAAACACTCAAATTCTATATAGCACATAGAAAGCTCATGAAATAAAAATCATGAGTGAACATCAAATAATGTGAGTGTACAAAGTCATGTAATCAATAAAATCATGAAATGAAGCATTTAAGTCAATATGAATTTCCTTTATCAAAATCATCAAAACTAAATTTACTTCAAGGTATATGTATGGTTTGGACAAACTAGAGTATACATACATATCCAAACATGAACGAGTCCACAAAAGTATATGCATGAAAGCAAGCGGCTCAAGGATGTATATGTATAACTATTAATTTAGACAAAATAAAGTTAAACATATATGAAAACATACACAAAGGGGGAATACAAGTTGAAAGTATTAATCATCAAAACTAGGCTATACTAGTTCATCTAATGGATACAAATGAACAATTAAGCACAAACATATAATAATCTATTTGTGGCTCACTAATTGTACAAGTATATACACAAGTTTAATGAAAGCTACATCTAAACATGTAATCAAAACATGAGTGCAAAAATTTCAAAACAAAAACCAATGTGATCATTATGACAAATGCACATGTTTTAGAGTTATGATATACACAATAGTTAAACTAAAGTGAGAACACAAAAATATAAATCTATATAAACATGCGTGTATCTCAATTATAGTCACGTATGTCACAAGTCTAATCATCATGACATTTAATATAATAATCATGAAATATCAAAACATGCTAAAAATTAACAATATGAAAGCATGTAAACATAAATGGGAGTTAGAGATCGTTACCAAAACTATGAGGGCAAATCTCTAAGCTCCAAACCAAGGTGGGTCCTCCCACCAAACTCCCCTTGAAGGTGATGCATCCAAAATTGTCACCGTTAGCTTGGAACGCATCCACCTCAAGGCACCAACATCTCTTACGTCTTGTGAGAGCCCACACCAACATCAAATAAAATAGGAGTGACTTTGGTACCCATACTCTATTGGGTCCATTAGGGTTAGCACCTTTCCTAAGCCAAACAAATCTATTTGTAAAATTTCATTATGTACTCTATCATAACAAAACTTTGCAAGGTGGCCCTTACGTCCACAATGTGTACAAGTGTACACATGAGCATACCTAGTGTCATGTGTGTGAACATGAGGAGCACGTGTATGTCGTGTATGGTGTGCATGCATATGTGGAACTTGTTTCTTTCGAAACATAGATTCCAACCGTGTGTGGTTCATGGCACATTGGCTCAAAAGTGGAGCCCAAGCAATCAACACACTTCTTTAACATACATATATCATTTCAATTATAGAAGAAAAGGTGGTGCATGCAAATAGAAACACTAGAATGTGAAGCTACACTAGCATGACAAACATGAGTATCTAAATCATTTTTCAAAGAAATATTTTCTTAGAAACAAATCCAATTCATTTGAAATAGAAATAATTGTTTTTCAAAGATTCATTTTCTTTTACAACAAAAAATCAAGTTTTGAAGATAAAGCCTCATTTTCTTCAAATAATTTCACAATCATTTTATTTTTCAAAATGTTTCTCATTAAGAGCAAGTTCAAGTGGGATTTCAAGGAGTCACATCATTTGAAATCTCAACCTTCTCTTGCAAAGTCAAATCAAGTTTTGAAACCAAATCCTTATTTTCTTTATTAAGTCTAAACTTTTCTTTTTCAAAGCTTTATATTTTCTAATAATTTTTCACAAACAATAGAAAGTTCTTCATTTAAAGCATCGGCATCAACTAAATCATCGCCGGAGGAATTAGCACAATCATCTAATTGAGTTTTCGAATTTACCTCAAGGGAGTCATTCGCTTGGACCATATAGCAATGTTGTTCGGATTCTCCTCCACTAGATTTCTCCTCCTCATTGATTGGCGTTTGTAGCTCAGGAGATATCAATATGTTTCACACTGCAAAAGCGGAGTTACAATGAGAAACCATATTTAATATTTCTTTGCTTAATGTGCTTCTAAGTGCCTCAAGGGCTTGTGCATTGGCCTCTATATGCTTGCTATTATCAAGATAGGATTCTTGGTAGCGGCAAGGAAAACATGCAAACCTAGGGTTTTGAGGTACATGGACATCCTAGCTTTCCAAATAACAATGTTGGAAGTATCATACATGGGAAGGGGTAATGAAGTCCATGAGTGTGTGTAAAAATAAATGTCCAAATGCAAATCTAGATTAGCAAACCAGATCTCACTCCTAGGTGGTTAAACCTAATATCAGGAGCGTAGGCACTGATACCAATTGAAAGTACACCTAGAGGGGGTGAATAGGTGTATGGTTAATCTAATGAGAAATAATGCGGAATTTAAAACTAATTGCAACACACTTAGTGTAACCAAAGAGTGTAGCCGAATTTCCGGTGAAGGGCTCTGGACTATCTCCTCTAAATTCCTCTAAATAAGAGTTGAGATCTATATGAAGCTCTCTTGGTTTAACACAAGTTTGGCACACAAAACAAAACAAGCATATATGAACGATATGACAATATGAATCAATGCAAGGTAAATAAGAGAGAGTTAGAGATAGTGGATCAAACACAAACACAAAGATATGTTTCAAGGTTCGAGCACCTAGCTCTACGTTCCCGCCTTCACACAGAAGGATTTTCACTATATCGTCCACACAGGACTTCCCACACAGGGAATCTCCACTAAGAATTTGAGCAAATAAACCTAGGAGTACACAACTCCTCTCTCTACAAATACAACCTCTCATTAGAGGTAAGGCACAACACAAATCACCTCTACACTTGAGGGATGGGCACTTAACCAAAAAACAATCAACCTTTCACTAGAGGGATTAGGCTCAAAGCCACAACACAACAACCACCTCTTCACTAAGAGGGATACCTGCACAACCTCCACAATCACCTCTCACTATAGGGATATCAATACAATCACCTCTCACTAGAGGGATATCACAAAGTAAGGAGGGTTACAACACTTAGGTGATCACAAAGACCAGAAAACACTTTTTCTCACTTAAAACAAGATCCTATAGATAGGATAGATATTAGCTCAAGTGCGAGAAAATAAAGTGTTGGAAATAAAGAAAAATACTTGGAGAATTCTCCAAATAGATATAGAAATTTAGATCAAAAACCAATTCCCAAAAGACTCTATTTTCTTTGAAATTCCAAACACTTTAAAAACAAATATAAATAAAACTTTTAGCACCAAAAACTCTTGCTGAAAAATACTTGAAAGATGTAAATTTTTCTCTTCTAAAATCTTGTTGAAATCAGCCAAATAATGGGGTATATATAGCCCCAAAACAGATCTGCCCGTTGGCAGCAGGAAAGGCATTTTTGCCCTTCTGGTCGACTGGTCGGTCGACCGGCCAACGATCATTTATGACCGTTGTGCCTCCCGTCGACCGCCCGGTCGACCGGGCCTGGAATGAGAGAGCAACGACTCTCTGGCCGTCGACCGGAGCTGGATACAGAGAGCAGATCTCTCTGCCAGTTGACCGGCCGGTCGACCGGGGCCATTTCCAGAGGGCAGAACTCTCTAGACGGTCGACCGCCTGGTCGACCGGCCCACCAGCCCATGGCTGCGTGCACGTCTATGCACATCGGCCGACCGGACCGGTCGACGGACTTCTGTCTCGGTCGACCGTCCGGTCGACCGGCAGACAGCAGGTCCAACTATTATAGGGATTAAAAACTTGGGTTTTTGACTTAATTAAATCTCAAAAATCACATAAATTTCACAAAAATCAGTTCTATTAGATCTTTGAAATACAAATATGTGTGACAAAAATTCAATACATATTATAAACAATTTGAACCTTTTTGTGTTCTTGAAATTTTGCCTTAAAATAAAATCCGTATTTTCCAAAACTTGGATTTTTGAAATAGAAAACCGTTTTCTAAAAAACTCATGTAAATACAAAAACATGATATTGAAACAACTTTGAAGCATGTTGTATATGGATAGAATCCAATATACATATAAAGATATCTATCTATGTTTTGACATGAATCCGAAATCGGTTAAACTGAAAATCAAAACAAAACATTTAAACTGAAAACTTGTGTGTATTATGAACTTGAGCATATCAACACTATCTAATCTTTCCATATGATCTAAAACTATACTAAACATACCGAGGTCTTCTTGTAGAACTCCGTCCCCAAGTTGACTCGATCCAAACATGATCCAATAAGCTTGACTCCAACTGAGTGCTAGATGCGATCTTGACGCTCGAGCTCTTGAATCATCAGTGAAAGCTCCAAAACTCCTTTGTTGAAGCTAATCACCTACTAATAACTTAATCAACTATCTGAAACTAAATATCACAACATTATTAGTAAACTATAACTACATGAGTGAATCATCATCAAAACTATAGTGAAGGGCCTCTGGGCCAACAATCTCCTCCTTTTGATGATGACAAAACTCATTGAGTTTTATATACATGGATTAAAGTTAAGCTTCATCGAAGCTCCCCCTTAACTCATGCATAGCAATAAACATAATGATATGCAATGAATGCTCAATATAAACATGTAAAAACATGCATAAACATATATGCTACGATAGCAATTGCTCTATACAAATTGTAACACATGCAAAACAAATGTCTTATACTAATTGTAAAAACAATGAAGTAAACATGCTCTTGATATCAATTGTAAAAGTGAACACAAAGTAAACATGCATATAGAAAACATGCATATAAGCTCCAAAGTAAACATGCATATAGAAAACATGCATATAAACTCCAAACAAATCTCCCCTTTTTGTCAATTCATCAACAAAGGGGTACAAAATAAACTCTAAAGAAATGTTCTTTTTGTCAAAACAAACAGGTAAGCCAAATTATGATACCAATAGAAAATGAGACAAGGTATGTTATGATACCAATTGAAACAAATATATGTTGTAATCTTGATACCAATTGTAAATATTAGTACCAATTGAAAATACTTTATAATTTTGATACCAATTTGTAAGAAATATATATATATATATATGAGAGAAATGTAAATCAGCTGACACAGGACGCAACTCCCTCCTATGTCGCACTCAAAAATCAATTTCCCGAGTGAATTTTGAAGATCCGACCGCACATTATCATCTTCATATTCTAAGATATATACATATAAAAAATCAAGTGATTTGAAGTTTGTTTACTCCATTTTTTTTGGGTTCAAACATTAACGGTTTTTAACAATAGAACAAAATGGAACGATTAGATCAATAACTAAATGAACTTCAAATCACTTGATTTTTATATATGTATATCTTAGAATATGAAGATGATAATGTGCGGTCGGATCTTAAAAATTCACTCGAAAAATACGATTTTTGAGTGCGACATAGGAGGGAGTTACCTCCTGTGTCAGCTGATTTACATTTCTCTCTCTCTCTCTCTCTCTATATATATATATATATATATATATATATATATATATGAGTATTGATACCAATTGAAAGTAAAATCAAAAATTTTTTTTTAGGTAAACACAATTTATTTCAATATGGATACTAACATAAAATGAAGCATGAAACCAATTGAAAAACATAAACCAATCTTTTTGATTAAATACTAAAATCATTTGCAATAAAGATACCAAATAGAGAATAATATCAATTTAATATTCTTGATACCAATATTGAAAATGAAACATATATCAATTGAAAATAATTTACACTTTTGATACCAATTGAAAGTATTTTTCATTAGGAGCGTAGGAAACCAATTGAAAACTAAGAAATTGAAAACTAAGATATCAATTTCATTTTTCAACATAAAGAGTGGAAGTAAGATACCAATTGTAAACAAAACCGATTGAAAGGTAAAGCATGAATTTTCTCCCCTTTATGAAATACAAATGAAAACGATGCATAAACTTGTATAAGATACCTATTGAAAAAATAATTATCATTAAGGATTAAATCAAGCTTAGCATAACAAAATATGTGCTCTAAGATATAAAGATATAGTAAGCATAATCAAAACACATATATATGTATGAAAAATTAAATACCAATCGAAATTGATACTATTTGAAGTTGAAGCATGTATATATAGAAACAAATATGAGTATACAAAATAAATGTCAATTGTGATACCAATTGAAAACACAATGAGGGTCAAGTATATAACTCATAAAGACCTCCCTTTCATGCACATGGTTAAATTGATTTTCAATATGAGCATACAAGGTATGGTCGCCCATCCAACACCCACGATGGGTAGGGGTTTTTAAAAATAAGTTTGAAAATAATTTTGACAAATTTGAGAACTCTTCCAAAATGAAGAAATACGCAACTAGTTTTATGATAAACTTGAAAACTAGTACGAAATCCTTCAAGTAAGGAATGAAACAAAAATATATCCATGAAAATATAAAAATCACACAATCATCAAACATTCAAATTCTATATAGCACATAGAAAGCTCATGAAAACTAAAATCATGAGTAAACATCAAATAATGTGAGTGTATAAAGTCATGTAATCAATAAAATCATGGAATGAGGCATTTAAGCTCAATATGTATTTCCTTTATCAAAATCATCAAAACTAAGTTTACTTCAAAGTATATGTATGTATTATACAAACTAGACTATACATTATCCAAATATGAACGAGTCCACAAAAGTATATGCATGAAAACAAGTGGCTCAATGATGTATATGTATAACTATTAGTTTAGACAAAATAAAGTTAAACATATACGAAAACATGCACAAAGGGGAATACAAGTTGAAATGCATTAATCATCAAAACTAGGCTATACTAGTACATCTAATGGGTACAAATGAGCAATTAAGTACAAACATATAATAATCTATTTGTGGCTCACTAGTTGTACAAGTATATACACAAGTTTTAATGAAAGCTACGTCTAAACATGTAATCAAAACATGCAGTGCAAAAATTAAACAAAAACCAATATGATTATTATGACAAATGCACATGTTTTAGAGTTATGATATACACAATAGTTAAACTAAAGTGAGAACATAAATATATAAATCCATATAAATATGGGTGTATCTCAATTACTAGTCATGTATGTCACAAGTCTAATCATCTGGCATTTAATGTAATAATCATGAAACATCAAAACATGCTAAAAATTAATAATATGAAAGCATGTAAACGTAAATGGGAGTTAGAGATCGTTACCAAAACCATGAGGGCAAATCTCTAGGCTCCAAACCAAGGTGGTCCTCCCACCAAACTCCCCTTGAAAGTGATGCATCCAAAATAGTCACCGTTTGGCTCGGAACGCATCCATCTCAAGGCACCAACATCTCTCACGTCTTGTGAGAGCCCACACCTACATCAAATAAAATAGGAATGACTTTGGTACCCATACTCTATTGGGTCCATTGGGGTTAGCACATTTCTTAACCCAAACAAATCTATTTGCAAAATTTTCATTATGTACTCTATCATAACAAAACTTTGCAAGGTGGCCTTTACGTCCACAATATGTACAAGTGTACACGTGAGCATACCTAGTGTCATGTGTGTGAACATGAGAAGCACGTGTATGTCGTGTATGGTGTGCATGCATATGTGAAACTTGTTTCTTTCGAAACATAAATTCCAACCGTGTGTGGTTCATGACACATTGACTCAAAGTGGAGCCCAAACAATCAACACTCTTCTTTAACATACATATATCATTTTCAATTATAGAAGAAGAGGTGGTGCATGAAATAGAAATACTAAAATGTGAAGCTACACTAGCATGGCAAACATGAGTATCTAAATCATGTTTCAAAGAAATATTTTTCTTAGAAACCAAATCCAATTCATTTGAAATAGAAATAATTATGTTTTTCAAAGATTCATTTTCTTTTACAACAAAATTAAGTTTTGAAGATAAAGCCTCATTTTTCTTCAAAATAATTTCACAGTCATTTTTATTTTTAAAATTTTGTTTTCATTAGGAGCAAGTTCAAGTTGGGATTTCAAGGAGTCACATTCGTTTAAAATCTCAACCTTCTCTTGTAAAGCCAAATCAAGTTTTGAAACCAAATCCTTATTTTCTTTATTAAGTCCAAAACTTTTCTTTTTCAAACCTTTATATTTTTCTAATAATTTTGACAAACAATGGAAAGTTCTTCATTTGAAGCATCGGCATCAACTAAATCATCGCTGGAAGAACTAGCACAATCATCTAGTTGAGTTTCTGAATTTACCTCAAGGGAGTCATTCCCTTGGACCATAAAACAATATTGTTCGGATTCTCCTCCACTAGATTTCTCCTCCTCATTGATTGGCGTTTGTAGCTCGGGAGATGTCAATATGTTCCACACTGCAAAAGCGGAGTTACAATGAGAAACCATATTTAAATATTCTTTGCTTAATGTGCTTCTAAGTGCCTCAAGGGCTTGTGCATTGGCCTCGATATGCTTGCTATTACTAAGATAGGATTTCTTGGTAGCGGTAAGGAAAACATGCAAACCTAGGGTTTTGAGGTACATGGACATCTTAGCTTTCCAAATAACAATGTTGGAAGTATCATACATGGGACGGGTCATGAAGTCCATGAGTGTGTATAAAAAATATAAGTGTGCGAATGCAAATCTAGATTAGCAAACTAAGATCTCACTTGATTGGTAGTCAAAAGTGCATTTTATCATCATATTTACCATCACATTTTCATATTTATTCATTTAATTCTGCACATTTATTAATAATTTGTAATTTATTGTGTGCAAGCCTCGAATTATTATTTTAACAATAAATAAAGCTTAAAGAGCCCAAAATCCCAGATCCAAGCCCATATTTGAAGCCCAAGAGTCAAAGTGCAAATATCAGATTTTCAAAGTGCAAATATACAAGGGCTAAAGTTGCAATTATTAAAGATGAGGGAAGGATAGAATTCTACCCAACCCTAAACTCTTGCAGGATGAGCATAAAAGCCAAAGATGAGAAGGAAATTCGTTTAAAAGAGATTGGGAGAATACAAAATCTAGATAACTTGATTTCCAAGTTATATCCATATCCCAATATTAAGAGCCAGGATCATACTTCCAGAAGCTGGCGCCCAGATGGACGGACCAGGAGAGGCCACGCGCCATAGCGCGTGGCCAGACGTCACCAAATGCCGCGGAAACGCCGCAATTCCGCCGCATTCTGGATGAGTTTGAATACCAATTTTTGTGGGCTGCTTATCCAGGACTCTTCTCTCTTCTGCACCTATAAATATCCCCTGCAGTGCAACGTACAGAATCGTCCAGAGGCAGAGCAAAGGGCCAAAAGCTAGGGTTTAGTTTTTAGGTTAGATTTTATTTTCGTTTTTATTTTGTAAACTTTGTAACTGAGAGTGGAGGAAACTTTCATGGAGGATGGAGTCTTCGCTTGTACTGAGGTGACAGCGGTATAAGCCCGCTTATCTTCCATTGTTAATGAAATCCATTTAAGGTTCGTTTTTGTTATTATTTTATGTTTTTCATCTCTTGTTTATTCTTGTGTTTATATGTTCCTATTTTCTTTCTTCTATGTGTTCTCTAATGCCTTGTGAACAATGAGACCCAACTGCTTCGAGACTGCCTAGCCAACGAAGATCCCTTGATGGCTTATGGCGATGAACATCCTATACGCCATACTTGCAAGTCTTCCGAGAAAAGGTAAATCATCGCACGGATCAAAGGTAAGCAGGCTGAAGAGGTTCGTACGTGTTTTCTCTCTTTCTTCCTTTAGTTTAGATCCACATCTTCCTAAATTCTTCTCTTCCACTTCACTGTAAATACCACCCATTGTAAATACCACCATCATAACTAATAAAAAAGATAAAAACTTTAGAGAAACTTGCTTAACGCTTCCATCGCAGTCCCTCCCTGAGGATCACGACCCGCATAGCCATTGCTACCGCGGATTAGTATTGAGCACCTCGCACACCTTTAATTCTCAGATCTTATATTCATATTTTGTGTGCAGGAAAACTCAGTCAACATCACTCCTAGGTGGTTAAACCTAAATCAGGAGCGTAGGCTCTGATACCAATTGAAAGTACACCTAGAGGGGGGGTGAATAGGTGTATGGCTAATCTAATGACAAATAATGCGAAATTTAAAACTAATTGCAACACACTTAGTGTAAACAAAGAGTGTACCCTGTTGACACTTTAAAAAAGACAAGATTCTTACTGGCCTGAACAATGTCTAAACTTGTTGACATTTACAAAAGACAAGTGACAGACAAGCTGACGACCAGTTTTTTACCCATCTCCGAGGGACAAAGCAGCAACTTGGACTCTACTGATCTAGTAAAGCGGACAGTGAGCCCAGATTGTCTCTGAAGAGATTTAAGCAGGTCTAAGATGCTAGGTTAGCTCAACACTTAGCATCACATGAGCCCAAAGGGATAGCCTCGCCTGAGAGGCTAAGATTATCCAACTTCGCCTTGAAGCTGTTCAAAGCTCCATCAGTAAGCTAACTTATAGCTTCGCCTGAAGTACTCAGTTAACTCCGCAGAGAGTTAACTTCGCCCGAAGCCACACGCAACCGCGCAAAAGGGAGGTCGATAGCTTCGCCACAGCTGTTTATCCAGCTCCGCTGAAGAGCGTTCTTCTAACTTCGCCAGATGCTTCTTCCAGCTCCGCTGCGAGCTCGACGCGGCAGCTCCGCTGCGGGTCTGTTATGGTCAACCTTTGACCAATTAAATCTCCAGATAAGATCAAATCAATTCAGGATCAAGATCAAATCTAATCAAGATCCAATCTGAGATCAAATTTGACAGTTGCTTGCCATAATCTCTTGACTCTCCTAAAACAAGTAAGAGGATCAGGAGAGATCTTCCAATCATATGGAAAGAATCAAAACAGATCAGGAGACCGACCTACCTGCTACTTCTAGCTTCGCAGAAGCTGATTCTAGCCTCGCAGCAAGGCTACTTTTCAGATTTAAGCAGATTGACTCAATCTGTTTTCATATTTTCAAGAGACAATTATACCCCTGCTCTCCCTATAAATAGCCCACCGGGGGTACATAGGGACAGGAGACACGCAAGAGGCGAGAGGCTGAAAAAATAGAGAGACGGCTAAACAGAGACTTATTCTCTTGCTTCCAAGAATTCAGAGAGTTCAGAGAACTACTTCTCTAATCAGGGTGCTGATACCCTAATACCTTTCTTCCTCTCAAGGAATCTCTGGAACAAGGCGAGAAGGAATTCCTAAATGGAGGCAGTTTGAGAAGTAACAAGAGGGCTCTACCAACCTTCTGTTCTCTGATTCCTCGAACCAGGCGAGAATGGAATCCTATCGATCGCATCGTCAAAGGGACAAAGTGGTCGCGCGCTGACCAGACTCCTATCGGCACACTTCTCCAGAATCTCCGAGGAGATCTACTTGTAATCTTTTGTGTTACTTGTAATTTAGCTCCTCGACACTTTTTTTTGTAAGTTTTTCCCTTTGCAAAATTAATGGAAAACAAGATGGCGACTCCGCTGGGGATTGATTTCTCCACTGCTGAGAATCAAGTGTCGCAATGCTACGAATTGACCTTCGGGTCTATCTCTGAATTCGAGAAAGCCGGTGTGGCCAGAGCCCCTCTGGCTAAATCTTCAAAGCAAGTCTCTGCAAAGACAAATAAAGCTCCCTGCGAGCCTACTGCGGTCCTCTGGCGCAACAAGGAAGTAGGCCCGCAATACAAAGATCAGAATCTTCAAACTGTCTCCTTTGAAAACCTAGTCGTTCACTTTGACCAAGGAAAATTCGAAGAAGTCCTCTCTGGGGGTGGTCCAATGCTTCATGCACGGAAGCATAGAAAGGTCTTCATGGCCAAGGTTTCAGAACAGAAACCAGAAGCAGAATTCTGCCAACACCCCTCAGCCTCGCGTGTGGCTAGTCAGGTTCCCTGTGAACCTAAGTCTCCTCTTTCAAAGCAGATGTGGAGACCAAAGCAGAAGGCTCTGTATGAAGCCTCAGGCGTAACTACGTCACAAGCCCGTCTCTCTCAAAAAGGCAAGATGCCTGCCTGCTCCAACGAGACTGCTAGCCGCGAAGTCACAACGGCGACCATGCCTTCGCCTAATTCAGGAGCAGTAACTCCTCGCGCCAGCCTCGTTCTCATAAGCGAAGCTACTGTACCTCAGGGTACGCATGATGTTCGTAGCCGCGAAGCTGGAACCAAAGCACCACAGCGTGCTTCGTTTCCCAGTTCTTTAAGTACTAAGCTCGCTCTTTGCAGCGAGCTAAGGGATTGTCCCTAAGTGCTGATAGCGGTGCTTATGCAGCTTCAGCGCCCAAAGGCGTTTCCAAGGCTTTTAGCCGCGAATTTAGAGCCAAAGCACTATTTAAGGCTAATCGCCTTCGCAGCAACATAGTGGATAAAACACCACAGCGTGCTTCGCTTCCCAGCCCATCAAGCGCTAAGCTCGCGCTTTGTAGCGGAGCTAAGGGATTGTCCCTAAGTGTTGACAGCAGTGCTTATGCAGCTTCAACATCCAAGGGCATTCCCAAGGTTCTTAGCCGCGAAGCTAGAGCTGAAGCACTATTTAGTGCTAATCCCCTCTGCGGTGATAAAAGGAGCAGGACATCATCCTATGCGCAATTCAATAGAGCCTCTGTGCTGGATCGTTTAGGCCCAACTGGGTCTGACTTGCGGGAATTCTTGACAAGCAAACGGAAGTCAGAATCTTTCCAAACTTCTTCCTCCTGTTGTCAACAAGTGGGATGTCAGTTGGTGACAGTCCACTCAGTCCATTGCTGGCTACGACCAATCCCCGCCCACTCCTCCTGGCCGACGATCAGTTTTTGACCGTTTGTCGGTGCAAGCTCTGATGAAACATCGTAAAAGGAGCATATCGTGAGATCTACCCTCTGCATCCGTTAACATGACCGGAAGAGGACGAGAACTGCGCAGGGGCAGACAAGCATCCCACGACACTCCCTACAGTTCCCCAGATCTGGATTATAGCCCCGGTTGGGCGAAGTCTTGGTACACGAAGAAGGTGTCTTCCGCAATACCAAATCTAGGATTGCAATGCCCTACAGTTATGAACAGCCATCTTCCTCAACTACAGTAACTTCACCAGAACCAATGAAAGGATTAGTCCAATGGTCTGATGAAGAGGACGAAGACAGTGGGTATGCCTCTTCGGCGACAGTCAACTCAGTGCGAACAGACAATGTATCAGTGAATATAGCTGATAACGGTAATGATGACCTCCGTCGACGTTTGGAAGCTCAGGAGCAAACTTCTAAGACCCAGCAAGAAGCTTTGGACAACATCCAACAGATGCTCGCTCAACTCCTCAATAACCGGAATAATAATGACACCGGGAGTAACCATGATGAGGAAGAACATCTTAGCAATGAACAGCCAAAGACGGAGAAGTCGAAGGAGGGTTCTTCTTTGGACGTTGAAGTCCTTAAAGGCATCCAAGCTCAAATCGCATCCCTAGCTCAGAGAGATGAATTAAAGAAAGTAGGGGCAGTCCGTCCTTACCCGCTGGAGTGGGATTCAGTACCATACCCACCAAAGTTCAAACCACCAACGTTACATACGTACGATGGTAAGAGCTCGCCAAACCAGCACATCTACTATTTCCGGTCTCAGACCGGTAATATTATAGACAATGATGCTATTCTGGCTAGGCTGTTCATTGGCACCTTAAAGGGGGTAGCATTTGACTGGTTCCGAAATCTCCCTCCGGGCTCCGTCAATTCCTGGATCGACTAGAAACCCGATTCCTTTCTCGTTTCTATGAGGACGATACCGAGGTAACCATGGACAACCTCCTCTCCACCGTGCAGAAGAAGGGCGAATCTGTCTGTGACTACATTGAGCAGTTCAGAAACTTATCTTTGATGTGCCCTACAGGGATGCCATTACCCATGCTCTTAATGACATGCAGGCACAACTTCTTAGACCAAGTAGAGGTTCGCATGGGGGATGTCAAAGCCCATACCTGAAAAGAGTTGGTCGAACAAGCTCAGATAGCCGAAAAGTCGGCTAAAAAGTTCGAACCATCCACCCCTAAAAGCAAATGGGGTATGAATAATAAAGGACGTGGCGACATGGTGCAGTCTCCTCAAGCCAAAGGGAAAGAGACTATGTCCGTTGAATTATCAGGGGACCCCCAGTCGAAGGCCAAGAAGAGCGGCTTTAATAATCAGGAGTCTCAGTTTTCTCCGAAGCAATACCCCTTCAAAGACGATCAGGTGGTCACAATATTCCATTTACTCCACAAAGAGAATAAATTAAAGCTGCCAGATACTCGACGTCCCAATGAAATAGGACGCACGAACAATCCCAAATACTATCTCTTCCACAGGATGATTCACCATCCTACCGACAAGTGCTTTGTCCTAAAGGACAGAATTCAAGCTTTGATCGACGCCGGAGTCCTGACACTGAAGTCAGAGCAAAAGAAAGTCATTGCAAACATGGTGACCCTCAAGTTCGGCAAAACACCAAAGGTCACGGTTCCGGATGGGACTTACCCAATCCCTGCACCACGGCTGGAAGTCAAGCATCCTTCAGCTAAAACTCAAGATAATAAGGGTCTTGTTCCCTTAACACTGGAGACAGGGGAAATCATGTGGATACACCCAGACCTTGTCCAAGACGAACAATGGGATTCAATGAAGTCCAAGTCGAAGGACAAATCTTGCAATGTCATCTCCATCTTTCCCGACGATGACAATCTTACATCAGCTTCTCTCAGCGATTCTGAAGGGGAAAAGCACGCTTGCACGACGCAGGCTAATGTACCTCAGCCGACGGGTACTCGATCCGGAAAATCATACTTAAAATAGTATGAAAAAGCTACTGACGAGACACAATAGCAAACGACGTCAGTACAAGTACCACCATCCACTTCGGTTCCAACCAAGGGAAAGGAGAAGCCTAAGGAAGTCCGGTTCGACCATGTCCTGAAGAAGCCTTCAGGCCCAGGGCTTGACACGCCCTTTCGTTTTGACATATTGGCCCAGCTGGCTAATATACCGGCTCGTATTACCATACACGAGCTCCTTCGTCTCTCAAAAGAGACAAGAGAAGCACTCAGAGATGCACTAGCTAATTCAAAATCATTTCTGACGTATATGCCAGAAATCCCTAAAGATGACGCTCAGTCTTCTTGCTCCGAATGCCATCATGTGCAATCAAAGGTACCGGCTATTACCTTCACAGCGAAGGATATGTTGGCAGATGTTCTTCGATAGAGCATCACAAATAGGTCCTAAAGGCAGGATCATTGCCGGCGTGGGGGTTGTGTTTATCTCTCTACAGAATCATGTCCTTCCTAGAGCATTTTTTCTGACGGAATCATGCTCCAACAATGTAGCGGAATATAATGCTCTACTCATTAGTCTTCAGCTCGCCCACAAAATGGGGGTACGCTACCTGGAAGCTTATGGCGATTCAAAATTGATTATCAATCAGGTTAAAGGCGAATATGAGGTCTGTCACGAGATTTGGTGCCTTATTATCACACAGTCATCGAATTGGCTAATCTGTTTGATGGTTTTACATCGGGCACGTGTCTCGATCTCAGAGTACTAAGGCAGATGCTCTTGCTGCATTAGCAACAACGCTAGCCTTGCCAGTCGACACCGAGTATCACCTTACAGCGGCGACTCGACACCTTGTCTGCTCTAAACATATGTTGAGAACCAGAGAGGTCTATAATATCTCGACGGATCTTGAGCCAAGAGATTGGCGATTTCCTTTCATCGACTATGCTCTACATGGTCTACTGCCAGACAATCCTAAAGAAGCAGCATCTATCAGACGAAAGTCTCTCCGTTTTTACTACGATCCAACTCTAAAGACACTTTACTGTCGTTCATATGACGGTGTCCTCCTTCGTTGGCTTTCT
This sequence comes from Agave tequilana, assembly GCA_038442645.1. NCBI lineage: Eukaryota > Viridiplantae > Streptophyta > Magnoliopsida > Asparagales > Asparagaceae > Agave > Agave tequilana. The sequence goes on along the minus strand of JAVJIF010012030.1, from coordinate 73,232 downwards.
AATTCAGAGGCACAGGAAGTGCTTAAAGAAGCACACGACGGCATAAGCGGAGCTCATCAGCCAGGCCCAAAACTTAAAGACGGATTGCATAGGCTTGGATATTATTGGCCAACCATGATAGCCGATGCCATCCAATATGCACGAAGGTGTAAAGCATGCCAAATCCACACAAACTTCATACATCAGCCCTTAGAGTTGCTCCATCCAACTGTTGCGTCATGGCCATTTGAAGCATGGAGAATCGATGTCGTGGGGCCAATCAGCCCCTCTTCGACAAAAGGACATCGGTTTATCCTGCTAATAACCGATTACTTTTCAAAGTAGGCGGAAGCCATACCACTGGTTGAAGTAAAAACTTCTAACGTGGTCAATTTCATCAAACACCATGTCATCCATCGGTTTGGTGTCCCTAGGCAGATCATCCATGATAACGGTCCCCAATTCATAAGCCAGGTATTCTATCAATTCTGTGATAAATACCGAATTCAGAATGTGACTTCAACTGCCTATAATCCCGCCGCTAATGGCTTGGCAGAAGCATTCAACAAGACGATCATCAAGTTACTCAAAAAGTTCGTCTCCTCGAATAAGCGAGATTGGGACGAAAAGCTTGGTGAATGTCTTTGGGCCTACCGAACCACAGTTCGGACCCCGACAGGTAATACGCCTTTTTCCCTGGTGTACGGGTGTGAAGCAGTCATACCGTTGGAAATTCGGATGCCGTCACTGCGAGTCGCTTTAATGACTAAGATCACATCAGAGGATAAAAATCGGTTGCGTCTTCAAGAGCTCGAAGCCTTAGATGAGAGGCGATTATAAGCTCAGCAGCACATCGAGTTGTATCAAGCTCGGATCTCAAAAACCTTCAATAAGAAGGTCAAACAAAGAGTCTTCCAAAAAGGAGATTTGGTTTTAGCCGTCAGACGACCAATGATCATGACACACAAAACCAAAGGCAAATTTCAGCCCAAATGGGAGGGACCGTTTGTAATAGAAACAGTCTATTCAAATGGAGCATATCGCCTTATGACTGCAGATGGTGATTTACTCTTGATGCCGATCAATGGCAAGTTTTAAAGAAGTATTATCCTTGATTAAGGATCCTTCTTATGACAAGTTAACACTACAACTCTGATCAAGACCTTCAAATCCAAGGTACGCAGAAAGAGCCCTCTCTCTTCCTCCAAACGAGATCATACAACCATAAACCGGTAGGAAACTGGTCATACACTGGTTGCCTCAAAGGAGAATCAAGGTTACATGCACTAACCACATGATCTAACACCTTTAACGGTTAAGGATAGAGGAAAATGAGGGCCTATAAGCCCAACATAAGTCCTCGATAACTCATCATGCTGAGGGGAATAGTATGGCTAGCCCGACTCAAACGGTAGTTGGTAAAGGCAAATCAGACCCGTTGACAGCTGAGGATTTGCTAAAAATCCTAAGGGACCTGTTCCCATTTGATTCCCTCTCCAAAATTACTTACCACTTCTCATCCATAGAATGGTAAGACCACATATAAAGACCTCTTTCCATCCATTTTGCAGTTAAGTTAACATCAAACCTATGACAGTGATTTCCTCATTTCTCTCTGCGAGAACGAGACCCCTTCTATGCTATGTTTAACAGTTTACCTCTGTCATCCATTTCGCTGTTAAGTTAACATTAAACCTATGGCAGTGATTTCTTCGTTTCTCTCTGCGAGAACGAGACCCCTTCTATGCTATGTTTAACAGTATACCTCTAGAATCCATTTCGCTGTTAAGTTAACATTAAATCTATGACAGTGATTTCCTCATTTCTCTCTGCAAGAACGAGACCCCTTCTATGCTATGTTTAACAGTATACCTCTAGCATCCATTTCGCTGTTAAGTTAACATTAAACCTATGATAGTGATTTCCTCGTTTCCCTTTGTGAGAACGAGACCTTTCCATGCTATGTTTAACAGTATACCTCTGGCATATCCTTTTGTCAAGTTAACATTACACCTCTGACAAATTGCTTTCCGAGTTCCTACAAAGTTCCTTTTTGTCACGTTAACATTAAACCTCTGACATATGATCTTCTATGGAATTCATTTCCTAGCTCCCCAGCAAGTTCTTGAGTCCCACTCAGTCTTTGATGGACTTTTCTGGTTGTCATGTTAACAATATACCTCTGACAATTTCTTCCAGATTCCATCATACGATAAAATTTTGAGCTTGGTGGCTTCTCAATCGGTTATGTCATTGCGACCTCTGAACTGGCAGATAGCCAAGTCTCATCTTTCAGTCCGGCAAGGACTATTTCTTTGTCATCATACGACAAAATTTTGAGCTTGGGGGCTTCTCAATCGGTTATGTCATTGCGACCTCTGAACCGGTAGATAGCCAAGTCTCATCTTTCAGTCCGGCAAGGACTATTTCTTTGTCATCATACGATAAAATTTTTGAGCTTGGTGGCTTCTCAATCGGTTATGTCATTGCGACCTCTGAACCAAAAGATAGCCAAGTCTCATCATTCAGTCCGGCAAGGACTATTTCTTTGTCATCATACGACAAAATTTTGAGCTTGGTAGCTTCTCAATCAGTTATGTCAATGCGACCTCTGAGCCGGCAGATAGCCAAGTCTCATCTTTCAGTCCGGCAAGGACTATTTCTTTGTCATCATATGACAATTTTGAGCTTGGTGGCTTCTCAATCGGTTACGTCATTGCGACCTCTGAACCGGCAGATAGCCAAGTCTCATCTTTCAGTCCGGCAATGACTATTTCTTTGTCATCATACGATAAAATTTTGAGCTTGGTGGCTTCTCAATCGGTTATGTCATTGCGACCTCTGAACCGGCAGATAGCCAAGTCTCCTTTCAGTCCGACAAGGACTATTTCTTTGTCATCATACGACAAAATTTTGAGCTTGGTGGGTTCTCAATCGGTTATGTCATTGCGACCTCTGAACCGGCAGATAGCCAAGTCTCATCTTTCAGTCCGGCAAGGACTATTTCTTTGTCATCATATGACAATTTTGAGCTTGGTGGCTTCTCAATCGGTTACGTCATTGCGACCTCTGCACCGGCAGATAGCCAAGTCTCATCCTTCAGTCTGGCAAGGACTATTTCTTTGTCATCATATGACAATTTTAAGCTTGGTGGCTTCTCAATCGGTTACGTCATTGTGACCTCTGAACCGGCAAATATCCAAGTCCCATCCTTCAGTCCGGCAAGGACTATCTCTTTGTCATCATACGAAAAAATTTTGAGCTTGGTGGCTTCTCAATCGGTTACGTCATTGCGACCTCTGAACCGACAGATAGCCAGGTCTCATTTTTTTAGTCCGGCAAGGACTATTTCTTTGTCATTCTATGACAAAATTTGGAGCTTGGCGGCTTCTTAATCGGTTACGTCATTGTGACCTCTGAACCGGCAGATAGCCAAGTCTCATCTTTTAGTCCAGTAAGGACTATTTTCTCAAATGGCCGCAATACAATTTGAAAGCGAGAATTCAGAAGCTAAAACAAGTTGGAAATACATCAGGGGAGTCAAAATAAAATCATTTTTTTATTGATTCCAAAAGAGGGATACATGAAGGCACATATTACAAACTATGATGGTGCTTCATAAGACTTGATCCGTCCTTCAAGAGTGGCCAGCCTAGTCTTCCTCTCTTCAGCAGTCCTGATAAGTTTCTGCGACCTCAACTCGGCCTCATTAAAGCTCGCCGTCTAGGCCAAGCGAGCTTCAATTTCAACTAAGGATGCCCTCTGTGCTAGCTCCTGCCGCAAGACTTCGTTATTCTGGGCCTTAAGCTGTTCAAGCCAAGCAGTTTCTTCAAGACGCACTGGTTCAGCCTTGGACAAAAGAAGATTAGCTTTCCTGATCATTTCCTTGGCCTTTTCAATTTTATCCTCAGTGTCAAGAAGAGCACTACTAGAAGCGTCTATGGCATCCCCAAGCTCTACTTTCCTTGTCTCCAAGGATTTAAAATCAGAAGAAATGGCCTTAGCAGCTTCTTGAGCGGCGAGATGAGCTTTATGCATCTGAGCGACAAGATGCGCAAGCTGTTCGTTAACTGAAGACTCCAGGTCTGAATGGCCAAGACGGCGCCATTCTTCCACATCCCTCTCAAGCCTGTCCACCAGAAGCTCCAATGCAGTGGCCTGGTCATCCCCTCCAAAATCCCGGATACTGTCAATGCTTCGGGAGAGGACCACCTTTAAAGCAGAGAACGAGGTAGTCGAGCCTTCCAAGACTAAAGCAATGGATCACTTCAAGCTTTTATAAAAGCTGTCGACTAACTCGGCCACGAATTCATTTTCAGCCTCAACTACTCCCGGCAAACAAGCAGCCCCTGAAGACTGAGTCTCCACTGGCTTTATCGACATTACTGTGGAAGGAATAGTAGAAGCACTGGTTGCAGCAACATGAGAGGTCGTCGGTGATCTTGGAGGAGTCCTCATTGAAACCAGTACACTAGCCACAACCGAGGTAGGACTAGTGACTATTTCCGAGAAAGCTGGCTCAACCACTAGTGTTGGAGAAGTAGGACTGATAATCACCTTCAGCTCCGCGCCTGGCAAGATAGGCGGCACTAGCAAAACCGATCGCATCTCACTCACCGATATAGCCGGAAGCGAGGTTGGTTCCATGATTATCATCCCCTCAATTTTAGTTCCTCTGGCAGGTTCAGGCTGATAAGAGGGCAACCCGTGATACAAAGCATCCAACTCAGCAGTATCCGCTGCGGTCGAAGTACTTACTTCACCCCTGGTTCCGTCAGAAAGATTGGTTGGCTCTTTTGTTGATGCACCCAGAGGCGGAATACCTACAACAAGACTTTGTTTAGGCAAGGCATAACAAATAGCAGGAGTCAAAAGGTCAAAACAGTACCAAAAGATGGTGTCGCCTCAATTGTCTTAACGGCTGCACCAGTCCCTACAGGCTCCATTAGAAAATCATTGGCGGAATCAACACGAATGGCCGTCCCACCTTCACTTGCCGAACCCTCCGTGGTCCACCCAAAAGAGCTAGAAGCTACGGGACTTCCTTTTGAAGTCCCAGCGCCCGAAGGACCTACATCAGCCGCATCATCTCCAGACTCTTCCGAGACGGCGAAATAGCCAGCTTCATCGCCTTCTCTATAAGTGAACAAGGGATCATAATGCTTCCCCTGTTCTCCGGTAGCCTCAGCTCTCGGGCTTCTCACCGCCTCAGTTCCTGAAGCATAAAGTAAACAATGAGCTACATGGAGCATATAAGAAGTATATTACAAGAACGGAGCTGATCTTACTCGGGTCCGGAGCAGCTTTACTAGTGGTCGGCCTGGGTACCGACAATTTAATGCCTAATAGGACAGGAGGAGAAGGCGCTGCAGATAATTCGCCCTCTGCAACAACCGTAGGAGCGTAGCGACGAGGCTTTTTCACTACCCTCTTCCTACGAGATCCACTTTCCTGCTTTCGCTTGAAGTGGACGTCAGTATCTTCTTCCTCCACTTCTTCCACATCAGCATGTTCTATGGGGGCCGTGCCTACCCCACCAGAAGCAGTTGTTGGAGCCTCAGCACCTGTATCCGCCTCAAAGCAAGGACTTCCCGCATCTGAGGCTTCGCTATCATCGACAGCAATGAATTCCCCAAGGCCTGGAACGCGGACCCTCTTACCCTCGCTCTTTTCAGTGACCTTCCGCTTCAGCCGCTGAGAGATTAACTTCACACTAAAGAAATTAATAGAAAATCCAGTGGGTGTGGAGTTCGAGATTTTATACCACTGGCAGAATCCCAGGGTCGTCAAAAGGTTCAGAGTTCTTAGCGGCATGCACAGTCGCGCTGATCGGGGCGGAACTAGCACTCAAAAGTGTTTGTTTATGAAATCGATGAAAAGCTCGTATGTGCTAATATTCCCTCGATACTTCCGTTATAGCATTGGCTCAACGGGTGGTATCCACAGGGAAGGGAGGCGATAGAAGCATTAACAGTTTCTATTCCCGTTGTATGTTAACAATTCTTCTTTGTTAAAAGAATGACAAAGAATGAAAAAGAAAAGAAAAGGAAAATGAAATCCAGAATGTGGTAGGTGAAGAAGGCGATGAAAACGTCGATAAGAAAAACAAAAGAGAAGTGATTTGAAAAGCGATTAGAAAAGAAGATGGAACAAAGGTGAACAAAGAAGACGGTGAAAACAACGATGGAAATGATCAAAAGAAACTTAAAATGATTTCTAAAACAAACTAAAAGAAAACTCATGGCTACTAACTACTAAGTGATCCACTAACCATGCTAACCTCTTCAAGATAGTTGCCTCACATTTTGATCCTCGACCATCACAATCCTTGGCTCCAAGAGACGGTACAAAGTATGGCTCATGGATGGTTCATCACATTCAAAATATTGCATCAAGAACAAGCTAATACAAGCATCACTCATTACACTACTAGCATGAAATAAAAGAGCATGAAATAAAAGAGAGTTAGCTTGGTTAGCAAGTTAGCAAGTTAGATGTTAGAACCCATCATCTTTGGCCATCAATGGCTCTTGCAAGAACAAGGCCTTGTAGAGGCAACCCGATTCATGTGGATTATCAAGTAAGTGGTTAGATGGTTAGTGGTTAGTAGTTAGATTGCCATGAGAAGAAAAACTAGCAAGAAATCATGTAGAAGGTGAAGGAGATTACATTGGAAGAGAAAGGAGGCATATTTACATAGAGTGTCACTCTCTATTACATCAATCCCTTGCTTTCTCTCTCTCTAGAAATCACTCAGCCCTACTACAATTATCTAAGAAGAAAAGAAAATACAAGAAATGAAGAACACTCACCTACACTACTCCTAAAATCTGCACCTACTCCTAAAAATGAAGACTGCCCTCGGTTTGGCTCTCTGCAGGGGCTTTTATAGGCGAAAGATCCTTCCAGAAGACGAGACGGGGCACGCGTCGAAAATCGACGCGTGGCTCCTTACTATTGCCGCGGATCCGCAACGATTGCCGCGGATCCGCGGTAATACCAGGGACTTAGGTCCCTGGTTTTGGTCCGTGGCTCCGTCTGGCTTCGAGAATGTGCAGGGTATATGCTATTTCTGGTAATTTCCCCCGAATATTCGTCTGACATGTGCAGGAGGCTAGGTTCAATGAATCTTCTAGATAATCCTTTCCTTGGCCTCCAAGTAATGCGGGATTAATTACCATAAATTGGGATGAATTAGGCTCTTATTCCATCTTTGCCCTTGGACTTTGGATCTACCTGCAATTAAGACCAAAACACGATTTAGACGACAATTTATTCATAAATCGGTGAGAGAATACGATATAATAATGCATAATCGTAGACTAATCACACCCCCACACTTATTCTTTTGCTCGTTCCGAGCAAAACAAGAAAAGAAAACTATACTACCAATGTTATTACACCACTTTCGCAGGTGACGCGATTGCACTGAGCGTGTGCAACAAGCCGTTAAACCTCTAGGTTACCCTAGAGGAGGAGTGTTGTCTCCTGAGGGTTTTCAGCGGATTGCACCCACAAAATCCATAAAGAAAGAAGACAAATGTTAGTATTTTGAAAACGCATTTTGAAAGAGAGACAAGTTTTCAAAATATTTTTGCAAAAATAAAAGTGATCTAAGGTCATAAGTCCACCACAAATCAATCTTCCTTAAACTTAGTCTTTATGCAAGATCTTGTCTTCAATTAAGGTAAGAATTCAAAATTAGATTGAATATTTTATCTCTCATAAAATCTAGATAATATGCACTTTGTGATAGTGAAGATTTCTGGGATTTCAACTCTAACCATCAAGCCATTTATATATATTATATATATATATATATATATATATATTTTCTTCCCTTAGTTTTCTTAGGCTTTCTAGTTCACCCATGTAGCGAGCCTATAACCGATGACTCTCAAACCAGACGGTTTTAGGGCACCAGATGAAAAAAAACATCCCTAGGGTTTAAGGACTCAAGTAAACAAGGCCACAAAACTAAGGGGGATTATTTTCTTCTTTTGCCCACTGTTAGGCGTGAATAATCATGCTTCTTGAGGCATAATTATCCAGCTTAATAAGTGATGTTTTAAAATTTTTTTTCTTTTTATGGCATTTTAGGTCTTTGTTTCCATCCCAAAAATTGTGTAAGTGTGAAGTGCATACGATCTAAGGCAAAAAATTCAAGATAAAATTATCTCTCCAATTTATCTTACTTAGCCTATAATTTTAAACAAGATCCATTATTTCGACTAGGTTTAAGATGTCATAATTAAGGCTTTCTTAATTTCTAAGATCATCTTAATTTTCTTAAAAATAGATCAAAACTTTGTCTCTTATTTCAAAAAGTTTTTAAAGAAAGAGAAAATTCCTATACAAAAGGGAAGATTTCTAAAAGAAGTGTAAAAGAAAGAAAATCTAAAAACTCTATGTTAGTAAACCCTCCCCCACACTTATCTCATGCATTGTCAATGCATCGTGATGTATGTATGCATGAAACAAATAGAGAGGGAAGGAAAAATCACCTCAAGGTGGTGGTTCCAGTGGTGGTCTGATTGGTTCACGAAAGGCGGCCCAATCATTCTTGCGTGGAGTCCGGAGGAACCCACCAGAAATCTCAAGAATACAACCCATAAGAATGATGTATATATGAATGATTTTTATTAACAGTTTTACCCAATCTAATTTCCAAATTTTCAAAATAATTCCGGAGTGAAATTTATCAACACCCTTGTCCCAGAATGGAATGATTGATTTGGACTCAGGAAATATAGGAACTAATATCGACTTAGAAAAATGACTCAAGTCAAGTAAAGGTTCGGGAGTCAAGATCGATTCTGGAAGAGGGTCCAAATCAAGAAGATGAAGCTCAAGTCCACATTCATTTCCCCATGATGGAATGTGACTATCAAAGATTGGTGATTCAAGTTCAGGAATGACAGGTATGGGAATCAAAACTGACTCTAAAATGTTGCTTAAATTGGGTAACAAAACAGGAGTCAATAATGATTCAGGAATTTGAACTGGATCACAAACTTGAGAATCAAAGTCATATTCCTCATTAAGTTCAATTCCACAAAAATAAGAACTTACCAATTTATCAAATGGACTTTCAAAAGTATGAAATTGGTCAAGTTCAATATGATCATCATAAGAGATTGGTGATTTAATTTCACAATGAACTGGCACTGGATCCAATACTGACTCGGGAAAAGGAGTGAAATCAGGTGAAGACACCGGAGTCATAATTGAATCAGGAAGTAGAATTGAATCATCAAGTGGAAGTTCAGGATCATATTCATGCTCAAGTTCAATTTCAGGAAAAGGATAACTTGCCAAAATGTCAATGGGATCCGAAGTTTTGACAAGTTCAGGTGGGTGTGCTGAAATTGAATCTTGATTTCTAAAACAACATGACTCTTTGGCTCGGACAGAATGGTTAGTGACATTAGAAATAGGATGAGAATGAAGAGTTTGGATCATCAAATCTATGTCACGGTTACGATCATTTTGAGCCTGAGTCATGATTTCAAGCATCTTTTTCTGGCTGATTGGTTCATCGTTTTGTTGAAGAGATGCAGTGTTGTTTTGGAATTGGTGGTGAAATTGTGAGTCCATCATATTTTGTGATTGTTGTTTGGACTCACATAAAAGTTCCTTACTCATTTCCAAGGCAGATGGTTGTTCATTGTGAGGGGGTGGAATTGAGTAAGACTCTTGAAAATACTGTGGAATTGGAGAGGCCAATATTTTCTGAAGTTGTTGCTCGGCCCTTTGTAGATTGGCTTCTAAACTCATTAGTAACTCAGATTTTTCTTCAATTGGTGGTTCAGAAAAAGGAGTATAGGAAGCACATTCGGGGAATGAATATTGTGGATAAGGTGAAAATGATGAACAAGGTGGACGTGGGGCACAAGGAGGTTGAAAATTTGGCTCGGGGGACTTGAATTCCATTGACTCTGTGAAGAGTTGAAATTATTTTGGAAATTATAGTCATAAGAATGTGGGTATGGGTTGTATTGATTCGGATAAGGCCAACCCGGTGTACTTGGTTGGTGCATATTGTAAAACGCCGGGTTAGAATTATCGAATAGAATGGAGTCGGTGTGAAATATGGATTCATGTTCGGATTGAAAGAATTATTTTTGTTGAATGCCATTTCACAAACAATCACAAACAAAAAGAAAAAAATCAAACAACAAACAAAAAGAAAACAAAAAATCAAAACCAAGCTTATAGGAGGGTTGACCTAGACCTAGATGTCCCTAGGGGCCAACGTCTATTCAAATTTTATTAGGGCTTGGGTTGTGTGAGTGGGGAGATGATTTTTGAGCTAAGGAAGAGCGATGAAACCCCACCTTATCTTGTTTGGAGTTTGCCCTTAAGTTCAATTCGTGCAAGTGTGCATATAGGCAAGAATGTAACACAAAGCGATAAATCACCCACGTGTTTATCCTATGTTATATGCAATGCCATATGTACATATCCATCCAAATCACAACAATCAAAACAAAATACAGAATATTGGAATTGAATTGACAAGTGCCTAAATGCAAATGTCTAAACCGTTTTAAAAGCGTTCAAATTCCGTATTTTAGTTCTTTATTTTATTGTGGTGTGTAGGCAATCAAAGCAAGAAAGATAGCAGTACAAATCCACTAGCTATTACAATTCACACATCCCAGAACAACACGATATACAATTTTCACAAAACTGCTGCGTTTGCGCGGCAAACGTCGCGGTTGCGCGGCTTTGTTTCAGAATCTGGGGCCCTGCTTTCTAGAGCAGGGAGATACAAAGCTAGGGTTTATTCTGCAATGTTAAGCACCTGTAAATATTGCCCTGCACACTAAAACAGAGAAGACAATGCTAACAAAAACGTGAAATCAAAACCATTCCCTTCCCCGGCAACGGCGCCAAAAATTTGATCGGGGGCGGAACTAGCACTCAAAAATGCGTATTATATGAAATCAATGAAAAGCTCGTATGTGCTAATGTACCCTCGATACTTCCGTTATAGCATTGGCTCAACGGGTCGTACCACAGGGAAGGGAGGCGATAGAAGCATTAACAGTTTCTATTCCCGTTGTATGTTAACAATTCTTCTTTGTTAAAAAAATGACAAAGAATGAAAAAGAAAAGAAAAGGAAAATGAAATCCAGAATGTGGTAGGTGAAGAAGGCGATGAAAACGTCGATAAGAAAAACAAAAGAGAAGTGATTTGGAAAGCGATTAGAAAAGAAGATGGAACAAAGGTGAACAAAGAAGACGGTGAAAACAACGATGGAAATGATCAAAAGAAACTTGAAAATGATTTCTAAAACAAACTAAAAGAAAACTCATGGCTACTAACTACTAAGTGATCCACTAACCATGCTAACCTCTTCAAGATAGTTGCCTCATATTTTGATCCTCAGCCATCACAATCCTTGGCTCCAAGAGACGGTACAAAGCATGGCTCATGGATGGTTCATCACATTCAAAACATTGCATCAAGAACAAGCTAATACAAGCATCACTCATTACACTACTAGTATGAAATAAAAGAGCATGAAATAAAAGAGAATTAGCTTGGTTAGCAAGTTAGCAAGTTAGATGTTAGAACCCATCATCTTTGGCCATCAATGGCTCTTGCAAGAACAAGGCCTTGTAGAGGCAACCCGATTCATGTGGATTATCAAGTAAGTGGTTAGATGGTTAGTGGTTAGTAGTTAGATTGCCATGAGAAGAAAAACTAGCAAGAAATCATGTAGAAGGTGAAGGAGATTACATTTGAAGAGAAAGGAGGCATATTTACATAGAGTGTCACTCTCTATTACATCAATCCCTTGCTTTCTCTCTCTAGAAATCACTCAGCCCTACTACAATGATCTAAGAAGAAAAGAAAATACAAGAAATGAAGAACACTCACCTACACTACTCCTAAAATCTGCACCTACTCCTAAAAACGAAGACTGCCCTCGGTTTGGCTCTCTGCAGGGGCTTTTATAGGCGAAAGATCCTTCCAGAAGACGAGACGGGGCCACGCGTCGAAAATCGACGCGTGGCTCCTTACTATTGCCGCGGATCCGCAACGATTGCCGCGGATCCGCAGCAATACCAGGGACTTAGGTCCCTGGTTTTGGTCCGTGGCTCGGTCTGGCTTCGAGAATGTGCAGGGTATATGCTATTTCGGGTAATTTCACCCGAATATTCGTCTGACATGTGCAGGAGGCTAGGTTCAATGAATCTTCTAGATAATCCTTTCCTTGGCCTCCAAGTAATGCGGGATTAATTACCATAAATTGGGATGAATTAGGCTCTTATTCCATCTTTGCCCTTGGACTTTGGATCTACCTACAATTAAGACCAAAACACGATTTAGACGACAATTTATTCATAAATCGGTGAGAGAATGCGATATAATAATGCATAATCGTAGACTAATCACGCGCCTCAGTACAGCCAGCAATGAGGAATCGCCAGGCACGAGCTCCATCGATGAGACTCCCCATGAAGGCCAGACTGCTGTTCAGATTGCCTACATACAGTTGGTCATACCCAAACTGGCGGGCAAACCGACTCGGAACATAGGGCTTCAGGTAGCAGGTGTCCCCACTTCTGTACAACAAGTGTGATGGCCGGATGCTAACCAGCCACTCGAAGATTCCCCGACTCAATGACGTCTGCCTTTCTCCCACATCCTTGAATTCTTCATCATAGCCCGCATCGCGAATGTAGGAAAAGCATCGAAAAAGGCTATAGACGTCATGACGGCACAACAGCTTACGAACCGCAGCTACATAAGTCTTCGACCATGAACACCCCTCGAATCGGCGAAGAAGCGCCATTCGAATACCCTCTGGGGGCTCCTCTCCGGCCTGGATGATGGAAGAACAGTGAAGGGCGAACCACGCCATCAAATAAGTATAGGGCAGACCTATTCGGGGGTTTGGTCCATCGCGAGGCAAGACAGTCCCCTTTCCCCACTTCGTTGTTGGTGGCCTACAGAAAACCTCCGTCAATGCACGAAGGCCTCTTTGAGTACAGCACACCATGACTGGAAGAAGTCCAAGAGAACGACTATGGACTAGACGAACGGCAGGCAACAAGATAGTCGGATGAATGACATCATCAGACGAAGATGACACCACACATCTCTTCAACCAGACCGTTAAGAAACCAGCCAGAAGCGCCTTCCGGGACGTCGGTCGACGAGCCTGGTGGTGGAAGCTCCGAAGAATATCGCCTTCTCGTAGGGCCCGTCATCTTCTTCTAGAATCAAATCCCCCTAAGAGTGCTCTTGCATCCGACGAAAGATGTCTTCATCTGCAAATCTATAGTGAGCCGCTTCAGGAGTACCTTCCAAGTCGGGGAGCAAATAATTTTCCTAACTCTTTAAACTGCATGAAGCTCCCTTATGGCTCCCATGCATACTGGAACAAATATAGAGGTGGCACATCAATTCCGATAGGTCTCAAGCAGAGCGGGCTCCTGTTTTTCCAGAAGTGCTAATTCTGCCTTACACGGGAAATATTCTTCATATGGGAGAGACCCCAAAGGCAAATCAGAGACTTCCCACATCTCGTGCAGAGCCATACCCAATTCGCCAATAGGGGTGAAGAAGGTCCCTGTAGCCGGGCAGTATAACTCAAGGATGGCGTAGAAGTTCGCCACACTCATCTGAATGCCATAACAGGTCGCCCTGATGGCCTTATAAAGCCCCAGCCTCTCCAGATCCTCCTCAAAATGAGCAAGGACATATAGAGTCAAGTCCCTCCACCATGCCTTGGGAGGGTGAATCCATCCTGGAGTCCTGAAATCAGTGGCTCGATAATTGTTACAAACCTTAAAGAATTGGTTTTCAAAGGTCTGAGCCACCGCGGGGTTTTCTCCCACTGGGATGTCTGGAAGTACATTCCCAGGGTGGAGACCCAATATACAGCGAGGAGGACCCGTCCTTGTGTAACCAGGGGACGGAACTATCAACTTCCCTACGTGAACGGAGTCAATAGTCTGAGTCACTTGCCACTGCAACTTTTGAGCCCTCGTCACGCATTGAAAGAAGGATAAGGGAAAATGCCGCTTACTAGATGGGAGATAGTACTTCTCGCCATCCAATTTGAAAATCCTCTGCCCCTCTCCGGCTAGCAGCTGGTGATCATTGTCTGGCGCTGCATCTCCAAACATGAAGCCGGGCTTTCGATAGATTCTTCGGTCAGAATCTTCAAGGGGAGCAATAGTTAAAATGCTCCTCATGGTGCGCTGATCCCCACCATGAATAAGTGCATCCCGAGCAGGAGAACTTCGCTCGCTGAATAGTGAAGCATGCCCTTGAAATTGCAGGCTGACATTGCCATCTAGCCCCCTAGCTGTGCCAAAGAGACTGTTCAGAGGACCAGGAGTATAGTGCACTGCAAGAATAAGGAGAAACAATGATTAGTTCATCAGCCAAATAAGAGCTAAAAAAAGAATGCAAATTCTGTTAAGGCATAGCCTCTCTCTCCGAGCGAAGTTGGCCTAATGATAGCTTCGCCCCGAAGCTTAGCTTCGCAGCTGCAGCGTAACTCCGCATTCCACACGAAGGCAGGATGCAGGAAAATATCCAAGTGTTAGCTTTGCTTTGGAAGCTTGACCTCGAACAACAGAATGCGATAAAGCCCCAGGGGCTAACTTCGTCAGAAAGGTGTTATTGCCTAAAGATTATTTTAAGGGCACTAAGGTCTTTTTCAGTCACACTCCAAAGGCTAGCTTTGCACCCTATCATTCAATGGGATGTGAACCGCCTAAGGGATAGCTTTTCCTGGAAGCTTGAAGAAGGGACCCTTCGGTTCTAAGATTCCCAGTCAAGAAATCAAGGGAAATTTAGGGAATTGAACTCCCTAAGAACACGAAATCATGATTGATTGCTCTGGATTCATCGAAAGATAGTCAGAAATTGGCTTTAAAAGAGAGATGAAAATCTCTGATCAAAAGGGAAAGATCCCTACCAGTGATAGGTCGTTCGATGACTGGAGGAGGAGAAGGACCCTCCGTTGTAGAGGTTGCTACCTCTTTTCCTGCTCGTCTTTTGGGAGTCATTGGAGAACTGTGGAAGTTCTTGAATTCTTGAACGAAGAAGAAACAGGAAGAAGAGAGTCAAAGTTCTGTGAAAATTAAAGAGACGTGCCTTCTCTTTCAAGCCCGATCAGGCTTTTATAGGCTGATGATTGCCTAAATGACGCCTCGAAAGAAGCGCAGGCAGTCGTTTCAAATTAATTTGAAACGGCGCCTAAAGCGCCTTCCCAAGGTTACAATCAACCGGTTTTTGAGTTTTGATGATTACAAAACATATATAGTTATTTGTACTAATCATTTTTCTAGTGTTTAAGTGTGTTTCAGGGTTCTAAGGATTCATGTTGTGTTATTCCCTAAAGATGACTCATTTCGGGATCGTTTGACTCAAGATATCTCAACTCGGGCTCAAGATTTCTAGCTATGCAACATTTCATGGAGAAGCCCTTATTTGAAGACCTTGTAGTCACCTAGAACCTTTGTAAGGCTTAG
Organism: Agave tequilana; assembly: GCA_038442645.1. Lineage (NCBI taxonomy): Eukaryota > Viridiplantae > Streptophyta > Magnoliopsida > Asparagales > Asparagaceae > Agave > Agave tequilana. The sequence continues at coordinate 57,749 of JAVJIF010012030.1, read as the reverse complement.
TTTGTTAAAGAATGAGGCTTTGTTAAGTTGGCTCAAGAAAACACACACACACCATCTTTTTTCCAAAATACGGTTTTGTTTTGGGTATTTGATTTAGGTTCATGTCTTAATGGTTTTACATGACTCAAATTATACTACAATTTTACATCTTATTTATATCATGTATACCATCCTTTATAGCATGATACTTAGTCATATAGCCTTACAAAATTATTTTGAAAATTTTTCAAAGTTCAGAAAATTTCCTATAAAAATCCTGTTTCAGGCCTTTCAGTCGACCGGGACGGTCGACCGGATCCTTTTTAGGCTTGATCGGTCGACCGGACTGGTCGACTGTGGCTTGTGGTAAGGGCGTGCACGTTTGTGCACGTCTGTCGGTCGACCAGTCGGTCAACCGACTGAAAGCCCTTTGCTCTAGGGTTTTTGTCGGTCGACCGGGCCGGTCGACCGACAGAACAAAGAGATATTTTTCTTTTGATTGCCGGTCGACCGACCGGTCGACCGAGTCCAACGGCTAGTTTGCCAATGGGCTGTCGGTCGACCGGGCCGGTCGACCGACAGCCGCCAGCAGCCATAACGGCTAGTTTTCAGAGATTTAATCATGGGATTTGATTGGGATGTGTTGATCTGATCTCTCTGAATTTTTGGGGGCTACTTCCTGCCCTAATAAGCTAGTTTTAATCATGTTTAGATTTCCTCTAATCCCTATAAATAGAGGGAATTGGTCACTTGCTAAAGATAAGAAAAATCCCTAGTTTTCATGTTTCCAAAAAGAAAGAAAAAGTTTTCAAAGGCTTTCAATTCTCTAAGTGCATTCTTGGCAATTTGTTTTCAGTTGTTTTTCAAGCTATTTAGTACTACTTTTTAACTGAATTTTTTCTCTACACTTCTTGAGCCAAATACTTCCTCATTCTATTCGGAGTTGTAAAAGAGAAGTGTGTGGTCCTTGTTGATCACCTTGTTACTCATTGTTCCTTGTGTTGAGAGCCCTCATTGTGGAGAGGGTTGGATTGGTGGAGTTCGGTACTCCGGTCTTCGGTAGACCTTTTGTAAAGTTCCTCGGTGGATATAGTGGAAACCCTTCATGGTGGTGAAGGCGGGGACGTAGAGCGGTGGCTCGAACCTCGAAACAAATCCTTTGTGTTTGCGATTGTTTTGCTTATTGCTCTTTATTACTCTACCTTTCTATCTTGTGGTATATCTTGTGTACACTTCATTATTGCATCCATTTCATTTTTGCATTTCCCGATCTTTACTCATCTAAATAAGAAAGCAATTACGCGCCACAACTCATATCTAGAGGAATCAAAGAGGAGAAGTTCTAGAGCCCTTCACGGGGAATTCAGCTTCAATTTCTTGTTTTGAGTGACCGTTTGCATCATTTTTACATACTTGTTTAAAAAGATCATTAGATTAGCATTAACACCTATTCACCCCCCTCTAGGTGTTTTTCAATTGGTATCAGAGCTTTGGCCTCTAGGCTCTTGGCTTAACAACCTTAGAGAGATCCTTTATTGCTAATCATTCTATTCATTTTTTATCCTCATACACTTAGTAAAAATGGCCGAAGGAATTAAGACCCCACCCAAGTTTGATGGCCTTAACTTTCCCATATGAAAGGTTAAGATGACCGTATTTTTGCAATCCCTAGGAAGCCGGGTTGCAAAGGCGGTGACCAAACCATTTATTGCACCCACCGGTGATGAGGACACTTGGTCCGATATTGACACAAAAGAGTTTGACGCTAATGCTAGGGCACACTATGCCTTGCTTCAAGCTCTTAATGACGATGATATTTCTAGAGTCATTCATTGCAAATCCGCCCATGAGATTTGGACTCACTTGCTTGTCACTCATGAGGGAACCTCACAAGTAAAGAGGGCAAAAATAGACCTTCTTCGTTCCCAATATGAAAATTTTCTATGCAAGAGAATGAAACCATAGATGATATGGTTACTAGATTTACAAAGATTACTAATGGACTTTCTTCTTTAGGTGACGTCATTGACAATGACCAAAGAGTGAGGAAGATCATCCGTGCACTCCCTCCATCTTGGGAAGTCAAAGCCACAACTTTAAAGGAGCTCAATGAAAAGGAAGAAATGGAGCTTATAGGTCTGATTAGTCTCTAATTTTGCATAATTTTCATCACATTCTCTATTTATTTCATGTAAAATTCTACTAATAAATCCTTACTTTATTGATCCTAGGTCCATGGTGGGTAAATGAAGAAGAAGGTCTAAATCACCATTATTTGGTGATTAAAAGGCTTAAAAGGTAGCTATTGACCTAGAGGGCTGACTCTGTCAAAATCAGGAGCGTTAGCCAATAGGGAGACAACAGCGCAGCACGCAGCAGGCGGCGTCGCACGTGCCGCCCAAGGAAAGCCGCGAAAACACGGCATTTTGCCGCGAAAATGCGGCCAAACCAGAAACCAAGAGATCCAGCCGACATGGGGACAACCAGGCGGCGCTGCGCGCGCCGTAAAAGCATTGCCACGGAAACGCGGCAAATGCCGCGTTTCCGCGGCCATGTGGGCGCGCGGTGGGGGACAACCAGGCGGCGCGCGACGGGGGACAACCAGGCGGCGCGCAGCAGGCGGCGCTGCGCGCGCCGCCAAAGTACTGCCGCGAAAACGCGGCAAATGCCGCGCGGCACGCCGAGTTTTGGGCCAGGGTTTGTCCCCTGGCCCCCCTCATTCCTGATGCCTATAAAAGCCCAGGAGGGTTCTTCAGTTGGGAGATCCAGAGAGTTGGAGAAATTTGTAGTTTTTTTTTAGGTTTAGTTGTTGTTGTTCTTCTTCTTCTAAGTTCTAGGTTTAGGATTTAGCCATTAAAGTGAAAGAGAGAGTTTGTAAGGAGTTGTATTTGGAAGGGTGACAAGATAAATACAAGTACTACTTCTCTTCCTTCTTTCCATTTACTTGTCCTTGCATTTGCTTTTACATTCTTGCTTTAGTGTAACTCCTTCTCTTTATCTCTTTTCTTTTGTTGTTCTTTTCTTTACCATGTGTAACTAACTCCTCCATAGCATGGCTAACTAACTACTAACCCCCTAATCTTTAACTGCTTAATCGATAACCCGCATGAGTCAATAATGTCAACAAGCCTTGTGCAAACGAGAGCTATGACATCTTAAGACGAGGGTTCTAACTCTAACTTACCTACAAGTATTTACCTTCTTATATTTCATACTTAAATAGTTTTGATGATCTATAAGTTTTGTTCTTTGCTTGTTGTTGTAAGTTAGAGACTTTCCTTTAACTTTGCTGATACCATTAGTGTACTCGTGTCTTCCCGTATTCTTGCCTTCTAATGGATCTTGATATGGGAATGTCCGAGTTTTTGCCGTGTAAAGCAAAGTTATAGGAAGAACTTTCACTCAATTTCCACGTGAATAGTTCCATTGCATCAGGGGTAAGCTTGCCTATGATCCATCGTGAGGCACATCTTCAAGAAGTTAGGGATTAGTGGGAGCAATTAGTAGAAGGTTAGCCATGCATTTTTACAACTAAGAAAAATCCACTTTTACAAACTACCAAAACATTTTCCAGCAATCCTTGAAACAACTTGTTTTCACTTTTTAAATTCTTTATTTGGAAATAAAGAACATTCTCTTTTCTTGAACATAAAAGCCGCATCAAGCTTCCATCGCTCTCCCTCCTTGTGGATACGACCTGTATAGCCACTTCGCTACTACGGAAGAATCGCAAAAGCAGTAACTTCGACCCACACTTCCTTCTCATATTTTAGTACTTGCTTTTTGCCGATCTAATTTTGGCGCCGTTGTCGGGGAGGGAACGACTTTATTGTTCACTACTAAAGATTGTTCTTTGTTTTTGTGTGTAAGAGAAGAACCAAGGAGCTCACCATAACGGGAAGCAAAAGAGGTGGCCAAGGACATTGCGCGAGGATTCATTTGCCCTCGGAAAGATTCGTGTAAAAGCGAGTTTTTCCGATTGAAGTACTAACAAACTCGTTTGCAGGGTTGCCGAGCGCCGCTAAAAAAAAAAGTGCTTTCAAAATTTCTAGTTTCCTTGGATGCTTCACCATATGCATGTGTAATAAATTCAATAGAAATTTACTTGTTGCTTAATTGAAAATTGGATTAGACTTTTGCATTTAGGGCACGTGTCTATTTCAATTCATTTCAATTTCTGTTGAAGAGTGCTGGAAACAAGGTACTTGTGCATTCATATAAAATAGGACCAACATTCTGAAGTGATTTACCGCTTTGAGTATTACCTTGTTGTGAATAAACTGTACACTTGCACAATTGACTTTAAGAGCAAAACCCAAATAAACAAGATAAGGTGGGGATTTCATCACCCTTCCTTAGCCCAAAAGTCATCTCCAAGTGCACTCACTTTTTCCCAAGACTTAACTAAAAATCAATAGACGTTGGCCCTAGGGACATCTCGGACTCACTAAGAGATTAACCGAAGTTGAAAATTGTAAGAACTATACTCCTGCAAAATCGGTGTCTAAGGAAAGTGGATTGAGAGGTAAAGCCTCGAAAGCTCCGTGGTTTGGCATAATTAGGCCCGTGGCTCTGCCCGGATACCTCCCCCTGAGCTTTGCCCTTTCCTGGCCGATTAGCTTGTAGTCGAGTTCCTGCAACAACCTTCCCCGGAGAATCGACCAGTTAGGAGTCGTCTAGGTCCAGGTACCTTAGACTAAGGCTTGTGGTTGTTTTTGATTTCTTTTGTTTGTTTTTTATTCTTTTCGATTGTTTGCTATTTTCACGTTGGTTGTGGTGTGCTAAATGCAAGAGTGGGTGAGAGATCCTTCAACTTTCAGATTAACAAGAAACACTTCTCTACCTTTGCATCCAGAACCGGTGATGGCATCACTTCAGGATAGATTTTACCCGATCAGAACCTCGCTTCCATCTTGCATAAAACTTCCTGAAGCAAACGGAAATAACTTTGAGTTAAAGCCCCAATTCATTAACACTCTTCCCAAATTTCATGGTTTAGAATCAGAGGACGCATACTTCTTTGTTAGGAAATTTGAAGAAGTATGCCTTATGATGCGAATACCCCAGCTAGGAGACGATGCCGTTAGGTTACGTTTCATCCCTTTTTCCCTAAAGGACCTAGCTAAGAAGTGGTTGTACAGTTTGCCAGCAGATTCAGTCACGACGTGGGATGATTTCGTCAAGGCTTTCTTGAAGAAATTTTACCAATTCACAAAACTGCCCTCATTAGGAAGAACATCATGCAGTTTAAGCAAGACCCGAGCGAACCATTTTGGACATACTTTGAGCGATTCAAAGATCTCCTCGCTCAGTGCCCTCATCATGGCGTGAAGAAATGGCGTCAGTGCCAGATTCTCTACGATGGTCTAGATTATCAGACTAAGACCCTGTTAGAAACGATGTGTCAGGGAGGGTTCTTGCAGAAGGATGAGAATCAGGGTTAGGATTTGTTTAAGGATTTAGCGAAAAAAACCCTGCAATGGGAGCCAGCCTCGGAAAAACCTAGGAATTCACAATCTATAGCTTCAAGAGGAGGGTTCCTATCCCTAGAATCATCCATAGCTGCCGAGACTAAGATTGCTACCCTAATGAGAAGGATAGAGGCTCTGGAAACAAAAGAGCCTACTAGTGTCAACCAGATCAACCACCACTGATTCACAATCCGGGTTGTTCATATTGTCAGGCACCGAACCATGTCTTTGAAGAGTGCCCTATTTTCCATGCCCAACAAATGCCACCGGAACACATGAACGCGGCTTACTCACGGCCGCCTCACAACCCCTACTCGCAGACCTACAATCCCGGCTGGAGGAATCACCCAAATTTCTCCTGGGCCCAAAACAATCCTCCCAGGCCTAATTTTTCCAACAACTTTCACCACCCTGCTCCTCCACCACCTTTTCCAAGTCAAGCCCCATCTTCATCCTCCCAAGGCTCTCCAATGGAAAAGAAAATCAGTAAATTGGAGGAGAGCATAGACGCTTTCATTAAGTCCCAGGTTGCTTTCATGCAGAACCAGGGACAAACTCTGAATAGTCATTCACAGGCCATATCAAGGTTAGAATTGCAGATGAGCCAGTTAGCTAGCTCCCTAAGTGAAAGACCTAAGGGTACTTTTCCTAGTCAACCATTAGTTAACCCAAAAACCTCCAACCAAGCATATGAAATCCAGGATCCATCAATTAACCAGTGTAATGCTGTTCACACACTGAGATCTGGAAAGAAGGTAGACAACCAGGTCTACCAGCAGAAGAGTCCAGTCCATCCTGATCCCACTCAAGCCTCCACCTCTGCTAGTTCCTCCTAATCCGCTCCACAGACATCTGACGAGAACAAAGCTGCTAAACAAGTTCACAAGCCTGTAGCACCCTTTCCCAATAGGCTTAGGAACAATAATAAAAATATGCACATGGAGAAAATGCTAGAGATGTTCAACCAGGTTAAGTTAAATGTGCCACTTCTAGACGCTATCCAACAAGTCCCGGCTTATGCCAAATTTCTGAAGGATATGTGTACTAAGAAGAGAAAGACCAATGTGCCCAAGAAAGTGTTCTTGGCCACTAACATAAGCGAAATTCTGTCTGGTCCCATTCAGGTGAAATATAAGGATCCCGGATGTCCCACCATTTCCTGCACCATAGGACAGACTGAAATCAGTAGAGCGCTTCTTGACCTGGGAGCAAGTATCAACTTGCTACCTCTCTCTGTATACCAGCAACTTAGGTTGGGTGAGCTAAGCCCAACTCGAGTCACCATTCAGCTAGCTGACCGATCTGTTAAGATCCCAAAGGGGAAAATCACAGATGTCCTCATCCGGGTCGGGGATTTCATTTACCCCGTTGACTTCATTGTGCTTGAGACCCAACCTGTGTCCAATCTTAGGTCTCAAACTCCCATCATCTTAGGACGCCCATTCCTAGCTACAGCCAATGCCATAATCAACTGTAGGAATGGGTCCATGCGATTAGCTTTCGGAGACATGACGAAGGAGGTCAATATTTTCAATCTTAGAAGACAACCTAGGGATGTCAATGATCAGACATTCGAGGTCAATTCTATTAAAAACCTGACCAGTGAGCATGAGGAATACATGGAGATAGAAGCTGAGGCAGAGTTTGATCTGGAGGCTGAGGATTTTAATCTAGACCAGATCGTGGATTCAGCAGTAGATTGGGCATCAAGCCCCAGTGTACCCCATCTTAGGATAGAAAGCCCAGAGATTCCCCCAATGAAGCAACACCTTCCCCAGAGCTGAAAGCCCTGCCTGAAATCTCAAGTACGCCTACCTGGGCGGAAAGGACACCTTGCCAGTCATCATAGCATCCCACCTGACTGAGCAACAAGAGGACAACTTAATGTCTATTTTGGAAAGATATAGGGAAGCCATTGGATGGACAATGAAGGACATCAAGGGAATAAGTCCAGCAATAGTGCAACATAGGATTCATTTAGTCGATGAAGCAACCCTAGGAGGGACCCACAACGCAGGCTTAACCCTCTCATGCAAGAGGCAGTGAAGGCTGAAGTTCTGAAACTATTAGATAATGGGATCATTTATCCCATTTCTGGTAGCCAATGGGTTAGCCCTGTTCATGCGGTCCCAAAGAAGGCTGGCTTTACGGTAGTAGAAAATGAGGAAAAAGAGTTGGTACAAACAAGACTGCCTACCAAGATTCGTGTTTGTATCGACTACAGAAAGTTGAATGCTGCTACCCGTAAAGACCACTTCCCGCAACCCTTCATTGACCAAATGCTTGAGCGTTTGGCTGGACATGAGTACTACTGCTTTCTGGATGGGTACTCGGGATACAATCAAATCCCCATTGCTACAGAAGACAAGGAAAAGACGACGTTCACCTGCCCGTTCGGAACCTTTGCTTATAGGCGCATGCCTTTTGGATTGTGCAATGCTCCTGCAACGTTCCAACGGTGCATGCTTAGTTTGTTCTCTGATATGATGGAACGTTTTCTGGAGATTTTCATGGATGACTTCTCCATCTACGGAGATTCATTTAATCAATGTCTTCATCACTTAGAGTTAGTGCTACAAAGATGCATTGAGAAGAACCTAACTCTAAACTGGGAAAAATGTCACTTTATGGTGAGACAAGGGATTGTCTTGGGCCATGAGATTTCGAGGAGAGGCATAGAAGTCGATAAGGCTAAGGTAGAAGTGATTGCTAAGCTTCCACCACCCAAAAGCATCAAGGATATTAGATCCTTTTTAGGGCATGCTGGGTTCTACCGACGGTTCATTAAGGACTTTAGTAAAATCGCGAGGCCCTTAACCAACCTGCTCGCTAAGGACGTGCCCTTTGATTTCAATGATGAATGTTTCAAATCATGGGGGAAGCTTAAGCAAGAACTGATTTCTGCACCTATCATTTCTGCTCCTAATTGGGCCCAGCCATTTGAAATCATGTGTGATGCATCTGATTCTGCTATTGGCGCTGTTCTAGGACAGCGCATCGATAATAGGCAGCACGTGATTTACTATTCGAGTAGGACCTTGAATGACGCCCAACAGAATTATACAACGACTGAGAAGGAATTCTTGGCTGTTGTCTTTGCGTTAGAAAAGTTCCGGCCCTACTTGTTAGGTTCGAAAACGGTGATTTTCACAGATCACTCGGCTCTTAAATACCTCATGACCAAGAAGGAAGCAAAAGCCCGACTAATTCGGTGGATCCTTTTGCTTCAAGAATTTGACTTAGAAATCTGGGATAAAAGAGGTATCGAAAATGTGGTTGCTGATCATCTCTCACGAATTCCGAATGCACCAACCATCCCAGCCCCGATCAACGAGAATTTCCCGGACGAGCACATCCTAGCCATTCTTAAGGAACCCTGGTATGCCGACATCGTTAATTACCTAGCCACAGGACAATTACCTGCCGACTGGACAAAGCAAGACCAAGACCGCTTCTTTGCCCAAGTACGGTACTTCTTCTGGGAAGAACCGTATCTTTTTAAGTATTGTCCAGATCAAATAATTAGACGATGCATACCTGAGGAGGAACAGAGGAGTGTGCTCAGCTTTTGCCATGACCTTGCATGCGGAGGACACTTCGGTCCCCGCAAGACTGCAGAGAAGGTTCTACAAAGTGGGTTCTACTGGCCCACTTTGTTCAAAGACTCATATCATTTTTGCAAGTCATGTGCAAACTGTCAGAAGATCGGGAAAATTTCTAGAAGAGACATGATGCCCCTGAACCCAATCCTTGAAGTTGAAATTTTTGATGTTTGGGGTATTGATTTCATGGGGCCATTCCCCAACTCCTTCGGCAACCAATTCATTTTGGTTGCTGTCGATTATGTCTCTAAGTGGGTAGAAGCTGTGCCAACCAAGACGAATGACAACAAAGTGGTTGTCAAATTTCTCAAAGAAAACATCTTCTCCCGGTTTGGCACCCCTCGAGCAATAATTAGTGATAACGGATCGCATTTCTGCAACAGAGTTTTGAAGCTCTGATGCAAAAATATTCCATCAATCACAAGTTATCGACCTCGTATCATCCCCAGACAAATGGGCAGGTTGAAGTCACCAATCGACAGATCAAGCTCATTCTGGAAAAGACTGTTGGACAAAACCGAAAGGATTGGTCGGTTAAGCTCAATGATGCATTGTGGGCTTACCGTACCGCATTTAAGACAGTTCTGGGGATGTCTCCTTATAGAATCGTGTTTGGCAAAGCCTGTCATCTGCCAATAGAGTTAGAACACCGGGCCCTCTGGGCAATTAAGCAACTCAACTTTAACCTGACCAAGGCCGGTGAACATAGGAAACTGCATATTTCTGAATTAGAGGAGATACGGAATGAAGCTTATGAGAATGCACGAATCACCAAGAGCAAGACAAAACTTTTCCATGACCAATTCATAACCCGAAAAAACTTTGCCCCGGAAGATTGGGTTCTGCTGTACAATTCTAGGCTTCATATTTTTACAGGGAAACTAAAAACTCGTTGGTCGGGACCATTCATTGTGCGCACTGTTTTTCCACACGGTGCCGTGCTTATCGCAGATCCTAAAAATAAGACGGAATTTAAAGTGAATGGGCAAAGACTGAAGCTCTTCTTGACCACTGAGCCGATGATTCCAGATGATAGTGTGCTGACTCTTTTTGCTCCATCATACACCTAACCACAACAAACAATTAAAAAAAAATTGTTTATATGCTTACCCCATGTACATTCTTCTTGACATTTCCTTTAGCCTCTTCGTACTTGGCCGGCCCGAGTCCACAAAGACGGTGACATCATCTCTTCCCTCTATTTATTGCATTTACATTTTCATCTGCATTCATTGAGGACAATGCATTAGATAGGTGTGGGGGGTGCTAACACTTTTTCTTTTTCTTTTTTCCTTTCTTCTTTCCACAAAAAAAAAATCTCTCAGATTGAAAAGAATTTTTCATACTCTTTATAAAAATACCAAAAGATTGTAGAAATTACGGGAACCTTAGTAATAAATCTTTATTTTTGCCTGAGTAAATAAGAAAGATTGGTTTGACTAAAGAGTTAGAAAGAATAAGGAAAACAACTCACACCTTTTATTTAGCCTTAGTAGAATATGCATAATTCACACAGACATGCTTGGGATTTAGAAACACAACTTTTCAAAAAAAAAAGGGAGCTGGATAATTGTACCTCAAGAAGCATGATTACTCACGCCAGAAAAACACTCTTTATAAATAAATCTTGATTTCGTGGCCTACTCCACTTGCATATTTGACCTAAAGGGTGTTTTTTCACCTGAAGGGTGTTTTTTCACTGAGTTAGAAGTACAAGATCCTTTCTAAATTTAAAAAAAAACCATAATTTCTTCTTTTATGAAGGCTAAATATAAGAGGACTTATGAGGGTTAAACCTAATTCCTACATCATTCGGTCATGTTTATTTAGATGATTGAAAGTTCTTTTTCATATATATATATATATATATATATATATATATATATATATATATACATATATTTCTTTCTAAAATAACTAACTTCTTTACTTACTGGATTTTGTGGGTGCAATCCGCTGAAAACCCTCAGGAGACAACACTCCTCCTCTAGGGAAACTTAGATGTTTAAAGGCTTGTTGCACATGCTCAGTGCAATCGCGTTACCTGCGAAAGTGGTATAATAATTTTCTTATTTTGTTTTGCTCGGGACGAGCAAAAAGATAAGTGTGGGGGTGTGATTAGTCTCTAATTTTACATAATTTTATCACATTCTCATATTTATTTCATGTAAAATTCTACTAATAAATCTTTACTTGCTTGATCCTAGGTCCATGGTGGGTAAATGAAGAAGAAGGTCTAAATCACTATTATTTGGTGATTAAAAGGCTTAAAAGGTAGCTATTGACCTAGAGGGCTGACTCTGTCAAAATCAGGAGCGTTAGCCAACAGAGAGACAACAGCGCAGCACGCAGCAGGCGGCGCCGCACGTGCCGCCCAAGGAAAGCCGCGAAAACGCGGTATTTTATCGCGAAAACGCGGCCAAACCAGAAACCAAGAGATCCAGCCGACAGGGGGGACAACCAGGCGGCGCGCAGCAGGCGGCGCTGCGCGCGCCGTAAAAGCATTGCTGCGGAAACGCGGCAAATGCCGCGTTTCCGCGGCCATGTGGCCGCGCGGCGCTCCGAGTTTTGGGCCAGGGTTTGTCCCCTGGCCCCCCTCATTCCTGATGCCTATAAAAGCCCAGGAGGGTTCTTCAGTTGGGAGATCCAGAGAGTTGGAGAAATTTGTAGTTTTTTTTTAGATTTAGTTGTTGTTGTTCTTCTTCTTCTAAGTTCTAGGTTTAGGATTTAGCCATTAAAGTGAAAGAGAGAGAGTTTGTAAGGAGTTGTATTTGGAAGGGTGACAAGATAAATACAAGTACTACTTCTCTTCCTTCTTTCCATTTACTTGTCCTTGCATTTGCTTTTACATTCTTGCTTTAATGTAACTCCTTCTCTTTATCTCTTTTCTTTTGTTATTCTTTTCTTTACCATGTGTAACTAACTCCTCCATAGCATGGCTAACTAACTACTAACCCCCTAATCTTTAACTGCTTAATCGATAACCCGCATGAGTCAATAGTGTCAACAAGCCTTGTGCAAACGAGAGCTATGATATCTTAAGACGAGGGTTCTAGCTCTAACTTACCTACAAGTATTTACCTTCTTATATTCATACTTAAATAGTTTTGATGATCTATAAGTTTTGTACTTTGCTTGTTGTTGTAAGTTGAGACTTTCCTTTTAACTTTGCCGATACCATTAGTGCACTTGTGTCTTCCCGTATTCTTGCCTTCTAATGGATCTTGATATGGGAATGTCCGAGTTTTTGCCGTGTAAAGCAAAGTTATAGGAAGAACTTTCACTTGATTTCCACGTGAATAGTTCCATTGCATCAGGGGTAAGCTTGCCTATGATCCATCGTGAGGCACATCTTCAAGAAGTTAGGGATTAGTGGGAGCAATTAGTAGAAGGTTAGCCATGCGTTTTTACAACTAAGAAAAATTCACTTTTACAAACTACCAAAACATTTTCCAACAATCCTTGAAACAACTTGTTTTCACTTTTTAAATTCTTTATTTGGAAACAAAGAACATTGTCTTTTCTTGAACATAAAAGCCGCATCAAGTTTCCATCGCTCTCCCTCCTTGTGGATACGACCCGTATAGCCACTTCGCTACTACGGAAGAATCGCAAAAGCAGTAACTTCGACCCACACTTCCTTCTCATATTTTAGTACTTGCTTTTTGCCGATCAAGGTCTCATTGGGAATCTCAAAACCCATGAGATGGAAAGAAAAGCAAGAGAAGAGTTGGCTCCTCCAAGAAGAAAGCTATTGCCTTCAAGAGTTCCTCCAACTACTCCGACGACGATGATGAAGAAGAGGATGATGAGGATCTTTCTCTTCTTGTAAAGAATGTCCGGAGAATGTACAACAAGGCAAAGTTTCAAAATAGAAGGAGATGGCAAGGTAAAGAAGAGAAGAAAATCACTTGTTTCAATTGCCAAAAATCGGGTCACATTGTTGCGGAATGTCCGGAAAGAGCAAAACCCTCCACCTCCAAGAAGCCATATAAAAGAAAGCATTAAAGGCTACTTGGGATTCCGAGAGTGAATCAGAGGAGGAAGTCGACACCGCCAACATGTGCTTCATGGCAAATGAAAGCACAAGCAAGGTAACTCCCAATACTTCTTTTGACTGTGATCTATCCATGGATGAATTAGGAGAAGCTTTTGAAGAACTATCTCATAACTATGATTTTCTCAAAAAGAAATATTTGAAAATGAAAAAGGAAAATGAATCTCTAAATCACCAAGTTTTCACTCTTTCAAAAGAAAAAGAGGAATTGCTTTCTACTCTTGTTTCTACACAAAAGGACTTTGAGAACTATAAAATATCTTGCAAAGGTAAATTTTCACAAATTAATGAAAATGAAATTTCCATGCTAAAAGAGAAAATTGATTCATTAGGAGTAGTTTTAAAAAAATGTGAATTTGATAAGAATAGACTAGAGGCTATGTTTCCTAAGAAATAAGTCCCTAAGAAACATTCACAAGCCATTCATGCTCATAAATCACAACCTTTACATTATGCCAAACACCCCAAACATGCCCACTCTCCACATACACATCATGCATTCATGTATGGTAAAGTATTTTCATGCACATATTGTGGCCGTAAAGGTCATTTAGTTAAGTTTTGCTATGATAGACTTAATGCATCGCATAATAATGTTGTGTTCGGAATACTAACTTTCAAGCACCCAAGAAAATTTGGGTACCAAAGTCAACGAATTTGTTAAATGATGTAGGTACATTCCAAAGCCAACGACGTAAAGAATTGTGGTATCTTGATAGTGGTTGCTCAAGGCACATGACTTGGGATATCAACAACTTTGCAACCCTATCAAGATACCATGAAGGTGGCACCGTCACCTTCGGAGATGACGCCAAAGGAAAGATCATCGGTATTGGTAATGTTAAACTTGGTACATCTCCTTTAATAGAAAATGTTGTTTTAGTTGATGGCCTCAAGCATAATCTCTTGAGTGTTAGTCAACTTTGTGACAAAGGTTTTGATGTTGTTTTTGATAACCTAGCATGTAGAGTTATTGATAGACAATCTAATGCATGTATATTTCCGGATTTCGTGAAAACAATGTATACATGATTGATATGTCTAATATGCTATGCAATGCTACTTGTTTGAAAGCCCTCAATGATGACTCTGGTTGTGGCATAGAAGATTAGGCCACATTTCTTTTGACCATCTATCTAGATTAAACAACAAGAAAATGGTGAAAGGTATTCCTTGCTTGAACTTTGAAAAGGACCGCGTTTGCGAGCGTGCCAACTTGGGAAACAAACCAAGTTCTCTTTCAAGTCAATCAAGGATATCAAGACATCACATCCCTTGGAGTTGATCCATATGGATTTGTTTGGTCCTACTCAAACCAAAAGTCTAAGTGGGAATCGTTTTGCTTTTGTTTTAGTTGATGATTTCTCGCGTTTTACAAGGGTTTTCTTTTTGGAACACAAAAATCAAGCCTTTTCATATTTTCAAGTCTTTAAGAAAAGAGTTGAAAAGGAAAAAGATTCTTCTATTTTAAGAATAAGAAGTGATAGAGGTGGTGAATTCAATAACCTACCCTTTACCACTTTTTGCGAAGAACATGGAATTAAGCATGAACTATCTTGTCCTAGAACTCCACAACAAAATGGAGTCGTTGAGAGGAAAAATCGAACATAACAAGAGATGGCTAGGACAATGATAACTGAATATGGTCTCCCTCATAATCTATGGGCCGAGGACGTTAACACATCTTGCTACATATCAAATAGAGTCTTCTTATGCAAAAATACTTCAAAAACATCTTTTGAGATCTATTTTTCTAGAAAGCCAAATGTTTCCTAATTTAAGGTTTTTAGTTGTAAATGCTTTGTTTTGAATACTAAAAATAATTTAGGTAAATTTGATGCAAAGTCTTATGAAGCAATTTTTGTTGGTTATTCTATTACTAGTAAAGCTTAAAGAGTTTTCAATAAGTCATCCTTGACTATTGAAGAATCTATACATGTAAAGTTTGAGGAATCTAATGAGTTTGTTAAGAATGTTGTAGAAATAGATTCCCTAAATGAAGACATGGAGAGAGCTACTTTGAAGAACTCACCTACCCTTGAAGACATGCCAAAGGATGATGAAAGAAATAAAGTTCAAGAAAATGAGGCTCAAGGAAATGAAAATCAAGAAGTTGAAGTGGAGCCTACTCAACCACTTCCAAAAGATTGGAGATACAATCCACATCATCCCAAGGATCTTATTATAGGTGAAGTATCTAAAGGGGTAACTACTCGTTCTAAACTTCATGATCTTTGTGGACACTATGCTTTTATTTCTCACTTTGAACCAAAGAACATCCTCGAAGCCGAGGGTGACTCATATTGGTTGCTAGCCATGCAAGAGGAGCTCAATCAATTCGAGCGCAATCAAGTTTGGCATCTTGTCCTAGACCCCACGATAGACCAACAATTGGTACTAAGTGGATCTTTAAGAACAAGTTGGATGAGTCGAGAAATGTTATTAGGAATAAAGCTAGGTTAGTTGCCCAAGGTTACACTCAAGTCGAAGGTATCGATTTTGAGGAAACCTTTGCACCCGTAGTACGGCTTGAAGCCATACGGATGACACTTGCATTTGCTTCTTATAAAGATTTTAAGCTTTTTCAAATGGATGTAAAAAGTGCCTTCTTAAATGGATTTATTGAAGAGGAGGTGTATGTTGAACAAACCCCGGGGTTTGTTGATCCTACACATCCAGATTTTGTTTTCAAACTTGACAAAGCTCTTTATGGTTTAAAACAAGCCCCTAGGGCTTGGTATGAAAGACTTTCCTCTTTTCTAATTTCTAATGGTTTTAAGAAAGGAAAAATAGATACTACTTTGTTCACAAAACATGATGAAAATGATATACTTATAATTCAAATATATGTGGATGATATCATATTTGGTTCTACTAATGAAAATCTTTGCAAAGCTTTTGAAACATGCATGAAGGAAGAATTCGAGATGTCTATGATGGGTGAGCTTAACTACTTCCTTGGTCTCCAAATCAAGCAAAAGAAGGATGGGATATTCATCAATCAAGCCAAGTACACGAAGGAACTTATCAAGAGATTTGGGCTTGAAGGGGCTAAAACAAGCAAAACTCCCATGGCAACTACCACAAAGCTTGACAAGGATGAACAAGGTACAAGTGTAGACATTAAGCTTTATCGTAGCATGATTGGTAGCTTGTTGTATTTGACGGCTAGTAGGCCGGATATTATGTTTTGTGTGTCTTTTTGCTCGATTTCAATCGTGTCCTAAAGAGACCCATTTGATTGCGGTAAAACGCGTTATTAGATACCTTAAGGGCACAATTGAAATGGGTTTGTGGTATCCGAAGACCGGACAATTTTCAATGACGAGTTTTTCGGATGCCGACTATGCGGGTTGTAGAGTGGATAGGAAGAGTACAAGTGGAACATGTCAATTTCTTGGTCTTCCAAAAAGCAAAATTCGGTAGCCCTCTCAACCGCCGAGGCGGAGTATGTTGCGGCCCGAGCTTGTTGTGCACAAGTTCTTTGGATGAAACATACTCTCCTTGACTATGATTTGCATTTTGATCATATTAAAATATTTTGTGATAATACTAGTACTATTCATATGACTAAAAATGCAAATCAACATAGTAAAACTAAGCACATTGACATTCGGTATCACTTTCTTCGAGATGATTATGAAAAAGGTGATATTGAAATTGAATATGTTTCTACCGATTTTCAACTTACCGATATTTTTACAAAACCACTAGACTATGCTAGATTTTCCTTTATTTGTTGTGAATTGAATGTTTGTGTTATGGATTCATGAAGAAATTTTTTTTAACTATGTTTACCCTTTTTGATGTATGACAAAAGGGGGAGAAAAAGTTAGCTTATTATTATTTTGGAGTTTAAACTTATGCATTTTGAGTTTTGAGCTGTAAAAAGTTAGTTTTAAATTTTGAGTTTTAAGTTTTGAGTTTGAATTTTTGAGTTTTGGATTTTAAGTTATGTTTTAAATAAATTCCTTATGCCAAAATTCTTAGTTTCTACCTTTTATGTATATAGCCATTCATTTATATAGCATAATTTGAGGGGGAGCTTCCGAGCTCCTTTCCCATTTTTTTAAATAACTCGTATGTTTTGTCATCATCAAAAAGGGGGAGATTGTTGGCCCAAGGTTACAATCAACCGGTTTTTGAGTTTTGATGATTACAAAACATATATAGTTATTTGTACTAATCATTTTTCTAGTGTTTAAATGTGTTTCAGGGTTCTAAGGATTCATGTTGTGTTATTCCCTAAAGATGACTCATTTTGGGATCGTTTGACTTAAGATATCTCAATTCGGGCACAAGATTTCTAGCTATGGAACATTTCATGGAGAAGCCCTTATTTGAAGACCTTGTAGTCACCTAGAACCTTTGTAAGACTTAGTTTGTTAAAGAATGAGACTTTGTTAAGTTGGCTCAAGAAAACACACACACACCATCTTTTTTCCAAAATACGATTTTTGTTTTGGGTATTTGATTTAGGTTCATGTCTTAATGGTTTTACATGACTCAAATTATTCTACAATTTTACATCTTATTTATATCATGTATACCATCCTTTATAGCATGATACTTAGTCATATAGCCTTACAAAATTATTTTGAAAATTTTTCAAAGTTCAGAAAATTTCTATAAAAATCCTATTTCAGGCCTTTCGGTCGACCGGGACAGTCGACCGGATCCATTTCAGGCTTGATCGGTCGATCGGTCCGGTCGACCGTGGCTTGTAGTCAGGCCGTGCACGTTTGTGCACGTCTGTCGGTCGACCGGTCGGTCGACCGACTGAAAGCCCTTTGCTCTCGGGTTTTTGTCAGTCGACCAGCCGGTCGACCGACAGAACAAAGAGATATTTTTCTTTTAACTACCGGTCGACCGACTGGTCGACCGAGTCCAACGGCTAGTTTGCCAATGGGTTGTCGGTCGACCGACAGCCGCCAGCAGCCATAACGACTAGTTTTTAGAGATTTAATCATGGGATATGATTGGGATGTGTTGATCTGATCTCTCTGAATTTTTGGGGGCTACTTCCTGACCTAATTGTTGGCCCGGAGGCCTTCCTCTCTAGTTTGATGATGATTAACTCATGTAGTTATGTTTACTAATAATCTTGTGATTTTAGTTTCAGATCATTAAGCAAGATATTAGTTGGTGATTGCTTCAAAAAGAGGGTTTCGAAAGCCTTCACTTGGTGATTCCTGAGCCCGAGCGTTAAGATGATACATAGCCATGCTCGTTGGATCACGGTGTTTGGACCGAGTCGACTTGAAGATGGAAGATCGTCAAGAAGACTTAGGTATCCATAGTTTAGTGTGTTTAGATCCATTTGTAAAGCTTAGTATAGTTGATATGCTCAAGTGCACAATACACACACATTTCATGTTTTGGAATTGGTTTTCATGAATAGATTGATCAAAACAAGTTTACATGGTTTATATGTATAGTAGATGTATTCTAGTTATACATGCATGCTTAAACTTCTTATACAAGCTTATTTTGACTTCCTATTCATGTGTTGAAAAATACAAGTTTGATAAAATACAAGTTTTGATTTTTGGTAAAAATATTTAAACACAAAAATAGTTTCATATGTTTCATATTTGAGCTAAACTTTTTATCACATGTTTATATATCAATGCAAAATGAGAAAACTATTTTTGGGTATTTTTTCAAGAGATAAAAGAATTTTTAAAAATATTTTTAACATGTGTTTCTGACCCAGAACAGTGGCTGACAGGCTAGGTCGGCCGACCGCACAGTCGACCGAACCAAGGGCCGGTCGACCGACGTGCACAGCCTTGCACACGTCTGGCAGCACAGTGGGCCGGCCGACTGGGCGGTCGACCGGACCAGAGAGCTTTGCTCTCTGTATCTGGGCGGTTGGCCGGACGGTCGACCGGATGCCCCAACGGTCATATTTCAGACCGTTGGCAGTCGACCGGGCCGGTCGACCGCAGGCCTGTCAGGCTGCCAGATCAGCCTAACGGCTAGTTTTCTGTTTGGGCTATAAATACCCCATCTCTTGGGGATTTTAGATAAGATTTTAAGAGCAAAAATTCCAAGTTTCTCCAGAGTTTAAAAGAAGTTTTCAAAGAGTTTTAAATCTTAAAAGATTTCATTTTTATTGTTTTTCAAGGGTTTTGGAAAATCAAAGAAAACTAGGTTTTTGGGATATTGTTTTGGATTTTCATTTCTATCATCTACAAGAGATTTCCGAAGTAGTTTTTCTTTGTGATTTGCTTTCCAAAAACACCTTGATTTCCACTTGAGCTATATCTTCTATCCTATTCTATTAGGATCTTGTTTTTGTGGAAAAGAGAAAAGAGAGATTGTTTGAGGTTGTGGAAACCTCCAAGTTATACACCCTTACTTTTGTTGTATCTCTCTTTGGTAGAGGTTGATCGGGTGATTGTTTGCTCCCTCTTTGGTAGAGGTTGAGGCTTATGTTTTGCTCCCTCTAGTGAGAGGTGGAGATTGGTTTGTAAACCCTCTTCGGTAGAGGTGTTGGTTGTTGTTTGGCTACGGGCCTACCCCTGGGTTGTGAGGCGGTGTTTGAGAGAGGAGTTCGGTGCTCCTTGTGTTGTAACAAATCCTCCTCGGTGGAGGTTCCCTCGGTGGGAGATAGTGGATTGGAATTCCTTCACGGTGGTGAAGGCGGGGATGTAGAGCTAGGGGCTCGAACTCGAAACATATCTTGTTATTAGCGTTTGATCCATTATCTCCTAACTCTCTCTCTCTCTTTATTTTTGTTTTCCATTATGTTTGCAAAGGGGAAAACTTACAATAAAAAGAGTTTGAGGAGCTAAATTACAAGTATTCTTAAAAAAATTACAAGTAAATCTCCTCAGAGATTCTGGAGAAGTGTGCCGATAGGAGTCTGGTCAGCGCGCGACCACTTTGTCCCTTTGACGATGCGAGCGATGAGATTCCCTTCTCGCCTGGTTCGGGGAATCAGAGAACAGAAGGTTGGTAGAACCCTCTTGCTGCTTCTCAAAATCGCCTTCAATTAGGAATTCCTTCTCGCCTGGTTCCGGAGATTCCTTGAGAAGAAGGACGATGTTAGGGTATCAACACCCTGGATAGAGAAAGCAATTCTCTAAAAGATCTCTGAATTCGAGAGCGCACGGTGCTTTTTGAAGAAGTCTCTGCTTGTGGAGCTCTTCTGCGTATGTGCGTGCGTGCCTCTTCTATGCCTTGTGCCCTTGGTGGGCTATTTATAGGGAGAGCAAGGGTATAATCGTCCCTCGAAGATATGGAAACAGATTGAATCGAATCTGTTTAAATCTGGAAAGTAGCCTTGCTGCGAGGCTAGGATCGGCTTCTGCGAAGCTAGAATTGGCAGGTCTGTTGATCTTCTTGATCTGTTTTGTTTCTTTCCATATTGTTGAAAGATCTCTCCTGATCCTCTTACTCGTTTTAAGAGATTCAAGAGATTGTGGCAATTAACTGCCGAATTTGATCTCCGATTTGATCTTAATTGGATTTGATCTGATTAGATCTGATCTCGTCCGGAGATTTGATTGGTCAAAGGTTAACCGTAGCGGACCAATAGTGGCGCTGCCCGCCTTGAACTCGTAGCGGAGCTAGAGGCTGCTTCTGGCGAAGTCCGAAAGAAACCCTTGGCGGAGCTGGAAGTCCTCTGTGGCAAAGTTGCGAGTTAGCTTCCTGGCGAGGCTTTGGATGGCTTCGAGGCGAAGTCGAGTGATATTAGCCTCTCAGACGAGGCTATCCCTTTGGGTTCATGTGATGCTAAGTGCTAGCATCTTAGACCTGCTGAGGTCTGTTCAGAAACAATTCGGGTTCACTGTCTGCTTACTGGATCAGTGGAGTCCAAGTTGCTTCCTTGTCCCTCGGAGATGGGTGAAAACTGGTCTTCAGCTCGTCTGTCACTTGTCTTTTGTAAATGTCAACAAGTTTAGACATTATTCGGACCAATAAGAATCTTGTCTTTTTTAAGTGTCAACAAGACCCCTTCAAAGTTTTTGAAAGTCTGCAATGGCTCAGACTTTGAAACACTTTGAACTGCTTTGATCGGTGGTGTGTAGAGTATGAACGTCGCCATGATGGTTGAGTTCAGCTTCGCTTTGGATCCTGCTTTGGGATGTAGATTCGCCGAGGAATCATGTAGACTCGCGTCTGGGTAGTTTCGCGGCTAGGTAGGTTCGCTCTGGAACATCTGTCGCTTTTCCGAGGCCAACTGCCGTGGGCCGGTTACGAGAAGGATTACTTCTTCTCTCGTACTGATCGAGGGAGATATTCTTTCCTCGCGCGTTTCCAAGGGAGGATATTCCCTTTCTTCAAGGTGCCATGAGTGCCTTTATGAGGGAGACGTTTCTTCCTTTGCACGGTTCCAAGGGAAAACCGTCCCTTTCTCAAGGCGCAGTAAATGCCTTAAATGCGCTCGTGCTTCCACGCTTGAGGCGGCAGCGCTCAGGCCATGAGGCCTATAAATAGGACACTTGAGGTCCTCTGAAGAGAAGTGATCTGCTCTTCTCCTCTTCTCTTGGTTGAGAGAGATACTCAGATCTCTGAATTAGTGGGAATGCCCACTCTGGTCGTTATCCAGCCAAGGACTGGTAAGTCTTGATCATTCAACGACTTCACCGATTTTAGGGAATTCATCTCCCTTAATTCAGCTTTAGCAGCTGCTTCAGGGATTAGTTTCCCTTACTCTTCATCTTACAATTGACTGGTCTGCAGAAAAGGATTTTGACATAGCTTCCCCAACGAAGCTATCATCTGACTTGATCACAGAAAGATCGTTGTATGTTAAGTCCGCTACATAGGCAGAACTTGGGACCTGGTATCTTCAAGGTTTAACCAGTCTTGCCATATAGGTGAGGCTAAGACTGTGTCCCATAAGATTAGTCTGGCTTAGCCATATAGGCAAGGCTAGGACTTGGCGTTTGCTGAGCTAGCCCATCACTGCTGTGCGAGCGAGGCTTATCCTCTGCTTTAATTGAAATCGGATTGTTTTGCCCCAAAGAATTCAGCTTAGTATTTTTGCAGCTTCTTCTGTGCTTAACTGCTAACTTGCTCCGATTTGCATTGCAGCAAGCCATGTTTGCCAGTCTGGTAACTTGATGGAAGAAGTCATGAAATTGTCTTATGCTTCCCCGGTTGAAGCTTTACTTTTAAGCAGGAGGAACAACTTGGGGCAGCTGATCTGTGTCTCAGAGGCTGTTGGCAGTCTTTTATCCGAGATGATTCGTTCTGAGGTGAGGCTGGTAGCCGCTTATCCGAGATGATCCACTTCGGGAAAGCGGACGCCACACCTGTGAGATCACTGACATCACTGCCAATTCCCATTATAGGTGATCTATCGTGTTGGCGGTGATAAGTTCATTGCCAATTTTGATTGTGGAAAATTATGGCCCTGTCCTCGTGGCACAACTGGTTACGGCCTTTGTGCAGGATGAAGGCCTTTCGTGTCCAGTTGGTCTGGTTTTGGAAGCAGATAAAATCACTTGTATGCCTTTTGCGCAAATGATCTTGTTGAGCAACTGAATCTGTTGTATGAAACACAACTTTGATGTAGCATCAATGTACCTTTCCTTTTAAATCAATGAAAGTTCATTTTCTGCTCATCTGATTTTTGCCGGCCTTCATTAAGAATTTGGCCATAGCGGGGCTAAACTTTGTGCAGAGTTAAGGACAGGGTCCTTTTTGAATGAGCTTCGCACGATGCTGGCATATCGGTGAACTATGCCCTTAGTGGGCTAAGGCAACCTTTTTGGCGAAGTTCTTGATGAACTTGTGCGAAGTCCGCACTTCGGCTCATTGGCGAGGTTAAACCTTTGTGGCTGAATCAGCGCTTCTCGGGAAGGCGCTTTAGGCGGCGTTTCAAATTAATTTGAAACGACAGCCTGTACTGTTTACGAGGCGTCGTTTCAGGCGCTGATTGGCCTATAAAAGCCCGATCGGGCTGAGAAAGAGCAGATCTCTTTACTTGAAATTTTTAGAGACCTTTGACTCTTCTTCTTCCTCTTTCTTCTTCAAGAATTCAAGAACTTCCATAGTTCTTCAATGGCGCCTAAGAGACGAGTGGGAAAAGAGATCGCAACCTCTGCAACGGAGGGTCCTTCTCCTCCCCCGGTCATCGAACGACCAATCGCCAGTAGGGATCTTTCCCTTTTTGATTAGAGACTGCCGTCTCTCCTTTAAAGCCGATATTTGGCTATCTTTGGATGAACCCAGAAGGATCGAGCATGATCTGATATTGTTAGGGAATCCATTTCCCCGCATTTCCCTTATTTTCTCAAATGGGAATTCAAGAACTGAAGAGTTCTTCTTTAAGCTTCTAGGCAAAGCTATCCCTTAGACTGTCTTCATCCTGTTGAACAACAGGATATGGGTCTGTCCCTCAATCACGACTGCAAAGGACTAATGATAATTTTTGACCATGTTGCCCTTTTGATGACGTTAGCCCTTAGGGCTATACCACTTTCTGCTTAAGCGAAGTTAATACTTGGGCATTTTCTGCAAAATGCAGCCTTGTCCGCGAGATTAAGCTTTGTTGAAGCTATCGCCTTGCCGGCTTTGCTCACTGGGCGAGACTATGCCTTAGTGAAATTTATGTCTTCATGTCCGCTTGGCTGGTAAACTAATCATAGTTCGTTTTGTTCTTGCAGTGCACTACATTCCCGGTCCCTTGAACAATCTGTTTGGGATGACCAGCGGAGTTGATGGCAACGTCAGCTTGCAATTTCAAGGGCAAGCTTCTCTG
Organism: Agave tequilana; assembly: GCA_038442645.1. Taxonomy (NCBI): domain Eukaryota; kingdom Viridiplantae; phylum Streptophyta; class Magnoliopsida; order Asparagales; family Asparagaceae; genus Agave; species Agave tequilana. The sequence continues at coordinate 33,920 of JAVJIF010012030.1, read as the reverse complement.
TTTAGCGAGCGAAGCTCCATCGTTCGGGACACGCTCATTCATAGTGGTGATCAATACACCACGAGGAGTATCCTGACCACAGCTCCTCTTGAAGACATTGACCGTCAGATTATAGGAAGCCTGACTTCATGTTTGGGGACGCCGCGCCAGATCCTGATCACCAACTACATGTAGGAGAAGGGCAATGGATCTTCCAGTTGGACAATGAGAAGTTTTACTTTCCATCCAACAAGCGGCATTTTTCTCTGTCCTCCTTCCAGTGTGTGACACAGGCTCGGAAGATGGCATGGGATGTGAGCCGAAATACCGACTTCGTCCACATAGGGAGATTGATGCTTCAGTCTCCTGGCTATGCAAGAGCGGGGCCTCCTCATTGCATAATGGGTCTACATCCTGGGAATGTGTCGCGAGACATCCCAGTGGGAGAAAATCCTGCGGTGGCGTTGACCTTTGGCAACCAATTCTTCAAGGTTAATGGGAACTACCCGGCCACTGACTTCAGGGCTCCAGGCTAGATTCACCCTCCGAAGACGTGGTGGGGGGATTTAACTGTATACATCCTCGCTCATTTCGAGGAGGATTTGGAGAGGCTGAACCTCTATGAGGCCGTCAGGGCGACCTGCTACGGCATTGAGATGAATGCGGCGTGCTTTTATGCCATCTTTGAATTATATTGCCCAGCTTCAGGGACTTTCTTTACCCGGTCGGCGAGTTGGGTATGGCCTTGCACGAGATGTGGGAAATCTCTGCTTTGCCTTTCGGGTCTTGTAACGCCCCGATCCCAATGATACGGGAACGTCACTGCAACGCATATACGTAGGTCAGGTGGTGCCCCCACGTATACACGCTAAGCATTAAGTACAACAAGTATCAGAGTACAACACACAGCGTGGTATATTCATATGCCAGCTTACAAAAGATAAATACAAGTTATACAAGTTATGATAAGCAACATCACTTTACAAGTGTCCTTTATCACAAACCCAAGTCCAAAAAGAACGATATACAATCAAAAATACAAAAGTGCTCACGTAAGGATGGAGATCCGTGAACCAAAAAGAAGTGTCGGGCAGGATAGATTTAGAGCTGGTCAGCCTGCTCTCCTAGGTAAGCCAAGTCCTCTGTGGGAGGCTCCACTTCGTTCCAGGCCTCGGAATCTGAATATGCAAATCCAAAGGGTCAAGACATAATACAACAAATGATAGGTAGCCAAGTGGCAAGGGTTATGATCAGGGATAAATGAAGTAATAATAACCAGCAGTGAATAACAAGCGATGCAAGTTCTATAAGAGAAAGTCATATGCAATAACTACAGTTAACGTCTTATTATTATTACTTGTCTTACTGTGATATCTAGCTATGTGACCCAGCGTCCCAGAGCACATAGATCCATATCATAGTAAAGCAAGGTGGTTAGGAAACAGCGGTTGTATCGACGACAAATATGTTTACAGTGGGTCCCGTGCATGCCGGGACCACGGCCCAGTATTGTTCCGTTGCTTGAAGACGGAACCTGCCGCTAGGCTAACAGGAGGGTCTTATGTATGCCCTTGTCATGACAGTAAACAGGAAAGGGAGGAAGCACTCCCCTCGGTCCCCTGGAGTACCGCAGGTAAGACCCGAAAATATAGTGCACAACCTAATACCACTGTAAACACGAAACACATATCGATATTCCGCTATTTTTCCCCCTGTCCCCATGTAAGTTGGTATATTTATATAAAAGGTCGGGTATATCATGCTTGGTGTTTGAGTGATAGCATGAAGGGGAGGTTGATATTTCATATTTAACATTTATGGGATAAGCAATATGTAACATGAGTCATGAAGCATAATAAAGCAAGATCCATCAGGTAACAAGTCATACAGTACAGGTATGAAGCATAAACAAAGGCTAAAACAGCATACATATATCAGGGGGAAAATATCAAAAATTAGAAAGGAAAGGAGTCAGAAAATCTGTCCCAGGATTTGGCCTAACGGTCGACCTCCGGTCGACTGCCGGTCGACTGGGATTTACCAAGGCGGTCGGGTGACGGTCGACTTCCGGTCGACCGTACAAGGCGTGCGTGAGCTCCAGGTTTGGCCGGTCGACTGCCGGTCGACTGGTCCACAATAAATTCCTTAAGCCGGTCGAGTGACGGTCGACTGCCGGTCGACCGCCAGCTTAAAGTCGTGCATGTTGTGCACGTCGGTAGAGTGATCGGTCGACTGCCGGTCGACCGATCCTCTGAAATAAGCTACTGTTAAGGCAGAAAAATCAGATTTTGTGTGGGTTGATTCTAACAGTTTAAAGGTAGGATTTTATGCTATTAGAGGACCTGATCTATCATCACAAGTACACTAGAACAGAGAATAGCCATGGCGATTAATATGTCCACATGGGTATGTTGGATTTGAGTGTTAATGACCTAAAATAGGATTTTTATGTTATAATTGTACAAGGATCTCTACCCTAAGCCTATGGAATATTAGCTAGGTCTGGTGAGTAAGATACTCACAAAGATGGGTTAAATCTGAAGCTTGATCCAAGGGAAGAGGGTTGGCTTCAATCCACCACTTGATGTTGAAGTTAGGGTTGAAGAACTTGTTCTTGGAGTTGCCTATGGAGTGATGGTTGAAATGAGCTCCCTTGATGAAGCCCTAGTGATCTTGAGGTGGAGATGAAGAGGTTGGGTGTTCACTTGGAGCTAGGGTTTGTGAGGAAGAAGGAGATCTGGAGAGTTTCTTCTCTTGTGAAGAAATGAAGGAGAAAGGGGAAAATTTGCAAATGGATTGAATTTGTAGTTTTGGGATCTTTGCAAAGAGGTTGGGATTATGATGGAAGTGGAGGGTTTTCTTGCAAAAATGTGGGGGTGAGGTGTCCCCTCTTGGACACATGGCCGGCCATGGGGAGGAGAGAGAGTTAGTGGGGTTAGGTGAAGGGTGGAGTGGGAAATGAGGTGGAAATGAAGTGGAAAAGTAATTGTGCAATTTTTGAAAAAATGCCCGAAATTCAAGTATCTCGGAATGGTCTGAAATTTTTACCAAAATCAAGAAAAAATATTGAAGACCAATGGTGAAATTCGTTTGAAGAAATACTGTGTAGATTTTTAATTAAAAATCCGGAATCAGTTATTTACCGACTCCGAAAGAATTTTCATAAATTTATAAAAATCTCAGAAAAAGAGTATAAGTAGGAAATATGATTCTAAGCAATAAGTCTAAAGGACTTCCTAGAAATTCCTAACAGTTTGGAAGATAGAAATTCGGGAATCGGTCAGCGGTACTGGCCGACACCGGTTTTTTTTTGAAGAAATCCATTTAATTCCAAAAATTCCAGAAAATCACATAAAATCTAAAAAATTGGAAAATGATATTTGAAATTAAAATCGGTCAAATACGGAAGGTACATCGGAAAAATACGGTCAAAGGACTGAATACGTAACTAGGCACGTATTCCGGGAGAGGGGTATTACAATCTACCCACCTTACAAAAATTTCGTCCTCGAAATTCATAAGGTGAAAGATAACAGGAAAAGCAATAGATAGATATGGATACAGGGAAAGATAACGGTAGAAAAAGTAGAAGGGAAGAGTCTTACCAATCAAGATGTGAAAAGATGAGGATAACGATCCCGGATAACGTCCTCTCGCTCCCAAGTGGCCTCTCCTGGCGCATGCCTGTTCCAAGACACCAATACCAATGGAATAGCTCTGTTCTTCAGTGTATTGACACTCCTGTCCAGAATGGCCAACGGCTGCTCTTGGTATGATAAATCAGGTTGTAACTCCAGCTCAGAATGATCCAGAATATGGCTGTCATCCCTGACATACCTCCTCAACTGGGACAACGTGGAAGACATTATGCACCCCGTCCAAAGATGGCGGCAATGCCAATCTATAGGACACATCTCCCACCGATCCAGGATCTCGAATGGGCCTATATACCTGGACTAAGCTTCCCACGAGCACCGAACCGGATCACTCCCTTGGTAGGTGATATCTTCAAGAACACATGATCTCCGGTCTGGAACTCTAAGGCCTCCTTAGAGTGTCTGCCCACTCTTCTGCCTACTCTGAGCAGCCCTGAGATGATCTCGGATAACCCTGACTTTCTCTGTCGTCTGCATCAGGATCTCTGGTCCCAAAAGACTCCTCTCACCGACCTCATCCCACAAAATCGGTGATCTGCACTTCCTTCCATACAATGCCTCAAAGGGTGCCATCTTAATACTTGCCTGATAGCTGTTGTTATATGAAAAAACTCAGCCAAGTGAAGATGGTCCTCCCATGATCCTCCGAAGTCAATCATGCAAGCCCTCAAAATATCTTCAAGGATCTGGATAGTCCTCTCAGATTGCCCGTCCGTCTGAGGATGATATGAAGTACTGAATTTCAGACGAGTTCCCAGACTCTCTTGGAGACTCTCCCAGAAATGAGATCTGAATCTGGTGTCTCTATCTGTACAATACTAACCGGAACTCCATGCAGACGAAACTATCCTTCATATACTTATCTGCCAGAACCTCTGTCGACTGACCCACCCTGAATGGTATGAAGTGAGCTAACTTGGTGAGGCGATCAACTATAACCCACACCGCATTATTACCCTGGGACTCCGAGGTAATGCCGTCACAAAATCCATGGTGATATGCTCCCACTTCCATTCGGGTATCGGCAAAGGTTGAAGAAGTCCAGCTGGTCTCTGATGCTCGATCTTTATCTGCTGGCAAAACAAGCACTTGGCAACAAACTGGGCTATCTCCCTCTTCATAGCATTCCACCAAAAGTGCTTCTTCAGGTCCTGGTACATCTTGTTTCCCCCAGGGTGTATAGAATAAGCTGAACTGTGTGCTTCCTCCAAAATCTTCTGTCTGACTTCTCCTTGGGGAACACAAAGTCTATCTCCAAAATACAATGCACCATCTGGACGAATACTGATATCAGTCCTCAATCCAGCCTCCGCCTGGGCTCGGAAATGTCTGCAATCTGGGGTCCTCCATCTGAGCTTCCTTGATCTCCTCTATCAATGATGACTGGATCTGTAAAGCCATGAACTGCCGGCCTTATCACCTCCTTGCACTAACATCAAATCCAATCTGATGAATTCCTGAATCAACTCCCTCTGCTGCGTGAGGTGGACTAGCACTCTGTTCTCGGCATCCTGCTCAGTGCATCAGGAACGGTATTGACTTTGCCTGGATGATACTGCAAGTCAATATCATAGTCCGCCATAAGCTCCAACCACCTCCTCTGCCTTCATATTCAACTCCTTCTGTGAGAAAATATACTTGAGGCTCTTGTGATCTGTGTATATCAACACTTTGTCTCCCAGAAGGTAGTGTCTCCAGATCTTCAAAGCAAATATCACAGCTGCCAACTCCAAGTCATGAGTTGGGTAATTCCTCTCATGAGGCTTCAACTCTAGATGCATATGCTATAACATGATCATGTTGCATAAGCACACACCCCAGGCCTTTACCTGATGCATCACAGAAAAATGACCAATCCCTCCTCTTCCTGAAGGAGTCCTCAAGATTGGAGCTGTGATAAGCCTCTGCTTCAACTGCTCAAATGCTGCATCACAATCTTCTGTCCAAATGTATCTCTCCCCTTTTCTGGTGAGCCTGGTCAACGGAGCTGCAAGTCTAGAGAAATCCTGGACAAAGCGCCTGTAATATCCGGCTAGTCCAAGAAAGCTCTTATCTCAGTCACCGTCTTCGGAAACTGGCCAATTCTGCACTGCCTGGACTTTACTAGGATCAACTGAAATTCCTTCTGCTGAAACTATGTGTCCAAGGAAGGCTATGCTGTCCAACCAGAATCCACACTTGCTCCTCTTGGCATGAAGTTGCTCCTGCTGAAGAGTCTGCAACACAATTCTCAAGTGTTTGCATGCTCCTTGTCATCCTTTGAATAGATCAGGATGTCATCTATAAACACAACCACAAACTGATCCAGGTAAGGAAGAGAACACTCGGTTCATCAAGTCCATGAAAACTGCAGGGGCATTTGTGACTCCGAAAGGCATAACTAGAAACTCATAGTGGCCATATCGGGTCCTGAATGCCGTCTTCGGAACATCCACCTTCTTCACCCCAGCTGATGGTAACCCGACTGCAAAATTACTTAGAAAATACACGGGCTCCATGAAGCTGATCAAACAAATCATCAATCATGGGCAAGGGATATTTGTTCTTGATGGTGACCTTGTTCAACTCCCTATAATCAATACAAAGCCTCTTACACCATCCTTCTTATTCGCCAAGAGCACTGGAGCTCCCCATGGTGAAGTGCTCGGCCGAATCAATCCCTTGTCCGAATACTCCTGCAGTTGCTTCTTCAAGATCTCCAACTCTGCCGGTGCCATCCTGTACGGAGCCTTGGATATAGGAGCTGTCCCTGGAACTGTATCAATGGAGAACTCCACTATCCTCTCTGGTGGAAGCCCTGAAATCTCAGCAAAAACTTCTGGAAATTCATCCCACACTGGCACTCCCTTCTGAACTCCGAAGTGATCATCTGAATCTCCTTCTTAGCAGGCTTCACCTCTCCACTAAACTGGAACTCCGGCTGATGCGGGATTCTGAAATTGATCTTCCTTCCTCTACAGTCAATCACTGCATAGTACTGACTGAGCCAAGTCATGCCTAAGATTACGTCGTACCTTTGGTGTCTAGTACGAGCATATCTATGGCCAAGATCTTCCCACAAAGTTCCACTGGGACAGTCAGCACAAACTCTAGAAGATATAACTACCCCTTCCCGGTACTTATCTCCCACTTGTGGTCTAAAGCCTTAACAGGTATGGAATGTAAAGCCACAAAGTGATCGGAGATATAACAGTGGGATGCACCTGAATCGAAGAGAGCGAGAACAGTTATAGAATGAACTCTGATGTTACCTGTAATCACCTCCTCTGAAGCCTCAGCCTCCTCTGCTGTCAGGTTGTAGGCCTGACCTCTGCCACGCCCTGCTGCTGTCCGGGCTCCTCTCTGCGCTGGGCGAGCAACATGCGGTGGAGGAAGGGGAAGAGCTCTCCTCATCACTGGTCCCTGGTGCCTCTGCCCAACTGGCCCTGGTAGTACCCTCTGCACATTCTGCCCCTGAGGTGCGGCAAGGTTTGGTTAGCAAATCCCATCCTCCTGTGCGGACAGGTCTCCACGGCATGGTCTCGTGCTCCACACACCAAACACCATCCGTTTGCCCTCCGGCAATTCTGCTGGGAGTGTCCTGGCTTCTGGCAGGAAATTGCAGATAAGACCTGGTCGAGCCACCTGGTAAGGAACTGCCTGAATGGTTGCCTGGCCTGGACCTTCGCTGCTCTGGATGGTCCTCCTCTGCCCACCGGTACAAACGGCCTCTTCATGGCCTGGTCCTTCCTCTGATCTCCTTGCTTCTTCTCAAACCCACGCTCCACCTCTCGAGCGCTGGTGAGAACTTCTGCATAGGTCTTCAGATGATGGGGCATTAGGAACATCTGAATGTCCATTTGCAGACCTTGCTGGAAACCGGCTTGCCCTCTTTCTCTCATCTGCTATCATGTACGGGGCGAAGCGACTCAACCTGAGAAATTCTGCAGCATACTCATCTACGGATCTATCCCCCTGTTGAAGCCTGATGAACTGCTCTCCATGTCCTTCTGAGCAGTGGCGGGAAAGAACCTGCTATAAAAGCTCTTGGAGAACGTATCCCAAGAGATAGGGTTTCTCCAAGCGAGCCTCCTCTGCAAGCCACAAGTCCTGGCTATGTCCTTCAGCTGAATCTTGGCAACCTCCACTTGGCTCTCCTTAGGCACCCTGGCGGCGTTCAGCAGATCGGTGGTGTCTGTTAACCACTGTTCAGCCTCCAATGGCCTCTCGACTCCCGTGAATACGGCGGCTGTAGCCGTCGGAAGTCTGAGATGTTCCCCGGCTTCTGCTCCTTCGGGGCTGCCAACTCCTGCCTGAGGAGCTCAGTCTGCTGATGCTGATTCTCCATCTGCTGTTGCTGGTTTCCCAGCATAGTCTGAATGATCCTCAGGATATCAGCACCCTCTCCTCCTACGGGTCCATTCGGTACTTGCCCGACATTGTTGCGACCCGAACGTTCTCCATACCGAAAGGGATAAGATCTGGAATTGGAAACAAATGAAAGGAGTTTAGGACACGAGGAAATGAATCAAGGACGGAATCAAGGAGGACTAGATAACTTTGTACATTGTAGTTGGCATTAGCAAATTACTAGAATTTGCCACTTGATTGTACTTTTAGGTTTGAGAGCCTAGGCTCTGATACCAACCTGTAACGCCCCGATCCCAATGATACGGGAACGTCACTGCAACGCATATACGTAGGTCAGGTGGTGCCCCCACGTATACACGCTAAGCATTAAGTACAACAGTATCAGAGTACAACACACAGCGTGGTATATTCATATGCCAGCTTACAAAAGATAAATACAAAGTTATACAAGTTATGATAAGCAACATCACTTTACAAGTGTCCTTTATCACAACCCAAGTCCAAAAGAACGATATACAATCAAAAATACAAAAGTGCTCACGTAAGGAGGAGATCCGTGAACAAAAAAGAAGTGTCGGGCAGGATAGATTTAGAGCTGGTCAGCCTGCTCTCCTAGGTAAGCCAAGTCCTCTGTGGGAGGCTCCACTTCGTTCCAGGCCTCGGAATCTGAATATGCAAATCCAAAGGGTCAAGACATAATACAACAAATGATAGGTAGCCAAGTGGCAAGGGTTATGATCAGGGATAAATGAAGTAATAATAACCAGCAGTGAATAACAAGCGATGCAAGTTCTATAAGAGAAAGTCATATGCAATAACTACAGTTAACGTCTTATTATTATTATTGTCTTACTGTGATATCTAGCTATGTGACCCAGCGTCCAGAGCACATAGATCCATATCATAGTAAAGCAAGGTGGTTATTGGAAACAGCGGTTGTATCGACGAACTATGTTTACAGTGGGTCCCGTGTATGCCCGGGACCACGGCCCAGTATTGTTCCGTTGCTTGAAGACGAAACCTGCCGCTAGGCTAACAGGAGGGTTTATGTATGCCCTTGTCATGACAGTAAACAGGAAAAGGGAGGAAGCACTCCCCTCGGTCCCCTGGAGTACCGCAGGAAGACCCGAAAATATAGTGCACAACCTAATACCACTGTAAACACGAACACATATCGATATTCCGCTTATTTCCCCCTGTCCCATGTAAGTTGGTATATTTTATATAAAGGTCGGGTATATCATGCTTGGTGTTTGAGTGATAGCATGAAGGGGAGGTGATATTTCATATTTAACATTATATGGGATAGCAATATGTAACATGAGTCATGAAGCATAATAAAGCAAGATCCATCAGGTAACAAGTCATACAGTACAGGTATGAAGCATAAACAAGGCTAAAACAGCATACATATATCAGGGAAATATCAAAAATTAGAAAGGAAAGGAGTCAGAAAATCTGTCCCAGGATTTGGCCTAACGGTCGACCTCCGGTCGACTGCCGGTCGACTGGGATTTACCAAGGCGGTCGGGTGACGGTCGACTTCCGGTCGACCGTACAAAGTGCGTGAGCTCCAGGTTTGGCCGGTCGACTGCCGGTCGACTGGTCCACAATAAATTCCTTAAGCCGGTCGAGTGACGGTCGACTGCCGGTCGACCGCCAGCTCAAAGTCGTGCATGTTGTGCACGTCGGTAGAGTGATCGGTCGACTGCCGGTCGACGATCCTCTGAAATAAGCTGCTGTTAAGGCAGAAAAATCAGATTTTGTGTGGGTTGATTCTAACAGTTTAAAGGTAGGATTTTTATGCTATTAGAGGACCTGATCTATCATCACAAGTACATAGAACAGAGAATAGCCATGGCGATTAATATGTCCACATGGGTATGTTGGATTTGAGTGTTAATGACCTAAAAATAGGATTTTTATGTTATAATTGTACAAGGATCTCTACCCTAAGCCTATGGAATATTAGCTAGGTCTTGGTGAGTAAGATACTCACAAGGATGGGTTAAACTGAAGCTTGATCCAAGGGAAGAGGTGTTGGCTTCAATCCACCACTTGATGTTGAAGTTAGGGTTGAAGAACTTGTTCTTGGAGTTGCCTATGGAGTGATGGTTGAAATTGAGCTCCCTTGATGAAGCCCTAGTGATCTTGAGGTGGAGATGAAGAGGTTGGGTGTTCACTTGGAGCTAGGGTTTGTGAGGAAGAAGGAGATCTTGGAGAGGTTCTTCTCTTGTGAAGAAATGAAGGAGAAAGGGGAAAATTTGCAAATGGATTGAATTTGTAGTTTTGGGATCTTTGCAAAGAGGTTGGGATTATGATGGAAGTGGAGGGTTTTCTTGCAAAAATGTGGGGGTGAGGTGTCCCCTCTTGGACACATGGCGGCCATGGGGGAGGAGAGAGAGTTAGTGGGGTTAGGTGAAGTGGTGAGTGGGAAATGAGGTGGAAATGAAGTGGAAAAGTAATTGTGCAATTTTTGAAAAAATGCCCGAAATTCAAGTATCTCGGAATGGTCTGAAATTTTTACCAAAAATCAAGAAAAATATTTGAAGACCAATGGTGAAATTCGTTTGAAGAAATACTGTGTAGATTTTTAATTAAAAATCCCGGAATCAGTTATTTACCGACTCCGAAAGAATTTCATAAATTTATAAAAATCTCAGAAAAAGAGTATAAGTAGGAAATATGATTCTAAGCAATAAAGTCTAAAGGACTTCCTAGAAATTCCTAACAGTTTGGAAGATAGAAATTCGGGAATCGGTCAGCGGTACTGGCCGACACCGGTTTTTTTTTGAAGAAATCCATTTTAATCCAGAAAATTCCAGAAAAAACATAAAATCTAAAATATTGGAAAATGATATTTGAAATTAAAATCGGTCAAATACGGAAGGTACATCGGAAAATACGGTCAAAGGACTGAATACGTAACTAGGCACGTATTCCGGGAGAGGGGTATTACAGGTCTCTTCCCTATGAAGAATACTTCCCATGCGAGCAGAGTTGGCTCTTCTGGAGAAGCAGGAGCCTGCCTTGTTCGAGATCTACCGGGAGTTAATGTGCCCTTGTACATCTGCTCCAGTATGCATGGGGGCAGTAAGGGAATCTCCTATAGCTTGAAGAGCTGGGGAAAATATTTATTCTCGGATATGGAGAATACTCCTGAAGCGGCTCACTGTGGAGTTACTGATGAAGACATCTTTGACCGGATGCAAAAGCACTCCCAAGGGGATCTAGTTGTGAAGGAAGACGATGGTCCCTTAGGGCAGGGTGATGTCCTTCGAAGTTTCCATCATCAGGCGCGCAGGCCGATGTCCCGGAAGGCACTTCTGGCTGGTTTCTTAACAGTTTGGCTGAAGAGGTGCGTGGTGCCGTCTTCTTCGGGTGACGTCATTCATCTGAATGTTTGCTGCCCGCTGTTCGTTTGGTTCATGGTCATCCTCTGGGACTTCTCTCGGCCATGGTGTGCTGTATCCAGAGAGGCCTTCGTGCATTGACGGAGGCTTTTTGCAGGCCACCAGCAACGAAGCGTGGAAAGGGAGCCATTTTGCCTTGTGACGGACCCAATCCTAGGATAGGTCTGCCCTACACCTATCTGATGGCATGGTTCGCCTTACATTGTCCTCTTTAATTGAAGCTGGAGAAGACCCTCCGCAAGGTGTTCGAATGGCGCTCCTCCGCCGATTCGAAAGGGCGTTCATGGCAGAAGACTTACGTGGCCGAGGCCCGTAAATTGGTGCGTCGATATGACGTTTACGGTCTCTTCCGCTGTTTTTCCCCGTATTCGGGGTGCAAGATACGACGAGGAGTTCCGAGATGCGGGGGAAGGGCGGTCTTCCCTGAGCCGGGGAGTTTTTGAGTGGCTGGTCAGTACCGGCCCTCACATTTATTGTACGGAGCGGGGATAGCTGCTACTTGGAGCCTTACGTCCCAAGTCGGTTTGCTCGACAGTTTGGATATGACCAACTGTACGTGGGCGACCCGAATCTCAATCTAGCTTTCATGGGGAGCCTTATTGATGGGGCCCGTGCCTGGAGATTCTTTACTCCAGGCGGTACTGGGGCGCGGCTGCGTACGCCGTTGAAGAATCCCAATCTCCTAATGACCCTGTGCTTCTGTCAGTGGTATGCCACTTCCAACTCCACACCTCTCGAATTCAAGGTGAACAGTTCTGGTGTGAAGTTAATTTCTCAACGACTGAGATGGAAGGCTTCTGAGAAAAGGGAAGGCAAAAGGGTTCGCACCCCAGGTATAGAGGGAGTTTGTTGCTGTGGAAGACAGCGAGGCCTCAGATGCCGAGAGTCCACGCTTCGAGGTGGGAGCGGGGGCTGAGACTCCTGCAACTGGCTCTGGTGTGATGGGGACGGCTCCCCCTCGTTGTGTAGAAGAAGTGGAGGAAGAGGATTCTGAAGTCCACTTCAAAAGAAAGCGGGCAGGTAGCTCTCGTAGGAAATCGTTGGCGAAGAAGCCCCGCCGCCAAGCTCCTACGATTGTCGTAGAGGGTCATCCCACTACAGCGATTCCTCCTGCTACCCCATTAGCGGCTGAACCGTCGGTCGCTGAACCGACTAGCGGTGAATTCGCTCCGGGTCTGGGTAAGATTAACCCCATCCATATAATACGCCTTTGTGTGTTTCCCATGACTTATTATCAATTCTTCTTGATTGTAGGAGCTGAGGCAGCTGGAGAGCAAGGGGAACATTATGATGCCCTATTTACTTATGGAACTAAAGCTGGTTCTTTTGCCCGTCCGGAGGAGTCCGGAGGTGATGTGGCCGACATTGGTCCCTCGGGCGCTGGGACTTCTAAAGGAAGTCCTGTGGCATCGAGCTCTATTGGTGGTCCACAGGATACTCGGCAAGCGAAAGCGAGCTGGCTATTCGTGCTGATTCCGCCAAGAATTTTTCAATGGAGCCCCTGGAGATTGATGTGGTTGACGAGATGTTTGAGGCGACGTTATCCTTTGGTATTGTCCTAACCTCTTGGCTCTTTTTGCATGTAGTGTCCCGACTAACCGCAGTCTTGTTACAGGTGTTCAGCCTCAAGATGCATCAGCTTTAAGAGAGCCAGAAGATTTCCCCGAAGGGTCAAGGGGTGACATGAGCGCTTCGAACGCGGCTGATGCTGTGTGCTGGATGCACTGTACGGCGACCTGCCTTCTTATCGGCCCAAGTCAGCCGAAGGACCAGAGGTTAAAGGGGGAGCAGTTCCGGAGGTGTCCTCACTCCCAACTATATCAACGAGTGAGGTGCCGACAATTTTGCCAAGTGTGGAGCTGAGGGTGATTACAAGCCCTACTTCCCCAACTCTGGTAGTTGAGCTGCTGTTCAGGAGATGGTGTCAGCCCTACCTCAGCGGTGGCTAGCGCACTGATTCCATGAAGACTCCGCAGAGATCACTGACAATCTGCCCTGCTATTGATGTTCCCATTGCTCCTTCCACGATAGTGTCGACCAGGCTGGTGGATTTCTCTAAAGTTACCTCTCTACCAGAAGTGGCTGAGGTTGAGAACGACTACATAGGTGACCTCATCGATAGCTTTTATAAAGGCTTAGGGCGAACTATCGACCTGGTTTGAAGGGCTCGACTATGCCGTTCTCAAAGTTAAAGGTGGTCCTCTCCCGTGGCATCGAAAGTATTCAGAATTTTGAGGGGTATCTCCAGGCTACTGCTTTGGAACTCCTGGTGGATGAATTTGAGAAGGATGTAGAGGAATGGCGCCGTCTCCGCTGTTTGGACTTGGAGTCTTTAGTTGATGAGCGGTTCGCGCGTCTTGTCGCTCAAAAGCACGAGGCCCGGCTTGCCGCTCAAGAGGCTGCTAAGGCTATCTCTTCTGACTTGAAATCCTTAGAAACAAGGCAGGCAGAGGTCGGAAGTGCGATTAATGCCTCCACCAGTGCTCTTCTTGACGCTGAAGATAAGATTGGGAAGGCTGAGGAAATCCAAGGCTAAACTGGTGCGTCTTGAAGAAAATGCGCAGCTTGAGCAGCTTAAGGCTCAAAATGAAGAGCTCTCACAGCAGGGATTGTCACAGAGGGCAACTTTGGCGGAGGTTGAAGCTCGTCTGACCCAGGCAATGGATTTCAATGAGGCCGAGCTGAGGTCGCAAGCGCTTGCCCAGGCTGCTGATGACAAGAGGATGAGGCTGGACTCCCTTGGAGGGCGGCTCAGGTCTTATAGTGTGCGCCTGTAGCTCCATGTACTTTATCCTTTTGGAATGAATGAAAATTTTTTCTTCTTTTGTCGAATCTCCAATCTTGTTCTTCTTTTTGAATTGCGATTCCAAATTGTATTGCAATTTCTTGAGAACATAGTTCTTGTTGGGCTGGATGATGAGACTTGGCTATCTGTCAGTTCAGAGGTCGCGATGACATAACTGGTTGAGACGCCACCAAGCCCGAAACCGGTCCTTGTCGGATCGAAAGATGAGACCTGTCTTTTGTAAATGTCAACAGGGCTCGGAATTGAGACTTAGCTGTCTGCTAGTTCAGAGGTCGCGATGACATAACCGAATGAGACGCCACCAAGCTTCAAAATTTGGTGATACTTGTCTTTTGTAAATGTCAACAAGTATCGAGACCTGTCTTTTGTAAATGTCAACAGGGCTCAGGGTTGAGACTTAGCTGTCTGCTGGTTCAGAGGTCGCAATGACATAACCGATTGAGATGCCACCAAGATTCAAAAATTGGTGATACTTGTCTTTTGTAAATATCAACAAGTATCGAGACCTGTCTTTTGTAAATATCAACAGGCTCGGGGTTAAGACTTGTCTTTTGTAAATGTCAACAAGCTCAAAATTGAGACTTGGCTGTCTGCTGGTTCAGAGGTCGCAATGACATAACCGAATGAGACGCCACCAAGCTCAATGTTGGTGATACTTATCTTTTGTAAATGTCAACGAGTATCGAGACTGTCTTTTGTAAATGTCAACATGCTCGGGGTTGAGACTTGTCTTTTGTAAATGTCAACAAGCTCAAAATTGAGACTTGGCTGTCTGCTGGTTCAGAGGTCGCAATGACATAACCGAATGAGACGCCACCAAGCTCAATGTTGGTGATACTTATATCTTTGTAAATGTCAATAAGTATCGAGACCTGTCTTTTGTAAATGTCAACAGGGCTCAGAATTTGTGATGGAATTTGGGAAGAGGGTCTTTTTCATGAGGGAATCACTGTCATAGGTTTAATGTTAATGTAACAGCGGAATATGTTTGTGGCCTTACCATTCTATGGATGAGAATTGGTAAGTGACTTTGGAGGTCTCGTCCTCACGGGGAGAAAACGAGAGAATTGCTGTCATAGGTTTAATGTTAACGTAACAGCAAAATGTATATGTGGTCTTACCATTCTATGGATGAGAATTGGTAAGTGACTTTGGAGGTCTCGTCCTCACGGGGAGAAACGAGGGAATTGCTGTCATAGGTTTAATGTTAACGTAACAGCGAAATGTATATGTGGTCTTACCATTCTATGGATGAGAATTGGTAAGTGACTTTGGAGAGGGAATCAAATGGAACGGGTCCCTTAGGATTTTTAACAAACCCCCAGCTTGTCAACGGGTTTGATATGCCTTTACCAACTACCGTTTGAATTGGGCTAGCCATGCTATTCCCCTCAGCATGATGAGTTGTCGAGAATTTATGTTGGGCTACAGGCCAACATTTTCCTCTATCCTAATCGTTAAGGATGTCGGATTATCTGGTTAATATATGCATAACCTTGATTCTCCTTCGGGACAGCCAGTACGTGACCAGGTTCCCACTGGTTTACGGTTGTATATCTTGCTTGGGGAAGAGAAAGGCTCTCTGTGTGTGTACTTTCGACACGAAGATCTTGATCAGAGGTGTAATGTAACTTGATCATGAGAAGAATCCTTAATTAAGGATAATACTTCTTTAAGAACTTGCCATTGATCGGCATCATAAGTAGGTCGCCATCTGAAGTCATGAGGCGGTACGCTCCGTTTGAATAGACTTTTTCTATTACGAACGGTCCTTCCCATTTAGGCTAAAATTTGCCCTTTGTCTTGTGCGTCATAATCATGTCGTCTGACGGCTAAAACCAGGTCTCCTTTTGGAAGGCTCTCTGTTTGACCTTCTTATTGAAGGCTTTTGAGATTCGAGCCTGATATAGCTCAATATGTTGCTGCGCTTGTAGCCGCTTCTCATCTAGGGCTTCGAGCTCTTGAAGATGCAAAACAATCATTGTCTTCTGATGTGATTTTAGTGGTCAGAGCTACTCGCAATGACGGCATCTGGATTTCCAATGGGATGATTGCTTCGCACCCATATACCAGGAAAAAAGGGGTATTACCTGTCGGTGTTCGAACCGTGATCCGGTAGGCCCAAAGACATTCGCCAAGCTTTTCGTCCCAATCCCGCTTATTCGAGGAGACGAACTTCTGAGTGAGTAGCTTGATGATCGTTTTGTTGAATGCTTCCGCTAAGCCATTGGCGGCAGGATTATAGGCGGTTGAAGCCACATTCTGAATTCGGTATTTATCGCAGAACCGATAGAATACTTGGCTTATGAATTGGGGACCGTTGTCGTGGATGATCCGCCTAGGGACACCAAATCGATGGATGACATGGTGCTTGATGAAATTAACCACATTAGAGGTTTTGACTTCAAACCAGTGGTATAGCCTCTGCCCACTTTGAGAAGTAATCGGTTTATTGCCAGGATGAACCGGTGACCTTTCGTCGAAGAGGGGCTGATTGGCCCTACGACATCTATTCCCTATGCTTCAAATGGCCATGAAGCAACAGTCGGGTGGAGCAACTCTGAAGGCTGGTGTATGAAGTCTGCATGGATTTGACATGCTTTACACCTTCGTGCGTATTGGATGGCATCGGCTATCATAGTTGGCCAATAGTATCCAAGTCTGTGCAACCTGTCCTTAAGTTTTGGGACCTGGCTGATGAGCTTCACAAGGGCCGTCGTGCGCTTCTTGGAGCGCTTCTTGTGCCTCTGAATGAGAAAGGCAGCGGAGGAGGAGACCGTCATATGAACAACGATAAAGTATCTTCAAAGTCGGATCGTAATAGAATCGGAGAGACCTTCGTCTGATGGACGCCGCTTCCTTGGGATCGTCTGGAAGCAGACGTGCAAAGCATAGTCGATGAGAGGAAAGCGCCAGTCTCTTGGTTCAAGATCGTGGAGACATTATAGACTTCTCGAGTTCTTCTCATATGCTTAGAGCATACGAGATGTCGAGTTGTCACTGTGAGGTGATACTCGGTGTCGACCGGTAAGGCTAATGTTGTTGCTAATGCGGCAAGAGCATCTGCCTTGGTGTTTTGAGATCGAGACACATGCCGATATAGAAGCCTTCAAATAGATTAGCTGATTGGTCGCTAATGTTGCATATGTCATATTTTCATACTTATTATAGAATAAAAGCCTGCATTGTCCTAATTAATTGTTTAATTTATTTGCAGGCCCATTCTTTAAGGAGATGAAGAGAAATGAGCCCAAAGCCCACCAAATTCTGAATTAAATCAGAATTATTTAAACTCAATGAATCAGGGCAAAATCAAGAGGTTGAAAACTAGTTGAGAAGAATCCTCTCAGAATCGATTGGTTGAAGCAAGTTTGATTCAGATTCTGACTGGATACATTTTAGTATTCGAATCATAACTTTTGCTACAGAATATCAATTCTGATGATTCAAGATGATCCAGAAAGCAGACTAACAGAGCTACAACTCTTATGTTGATCATTATTTATAATTCTGTCACTTGATATGTGATATTCAGTAATCAACACGCTAACAAATTGCAGATCAGAACTGAATATCCACCTCAAATCAAGTTTGAAGATAAGGGGAGTTCAAAAATTGCCAGATTTACTTATCTTATCTTCATACTCCTCTACCCTCTCCATTTCTTCTATAAATACCTGCACTCAAAAGCAAAAGGGAGGCCAATGCAGATTAGGATTTAGCTTAGTTTTCATTTCTTAGTTTAGGTTTTTAGTCTTTCTTTTTATGTAATTTTAGTTTTCATTTATGTAATTCAGAGGATATCGACTTTCATCGAAGAACAAGACTGAAGCTTGAGCTGGAGTGACACCGGTGTAAGACTTATTTCTTTTCTTTGATTGTAATGAAATCGAATCGGTGTTCTTTTTGTGTATGCACTTCTATTTAGTCTTCTTCTTCTTCGTTTCTATTTTACTTTTCTTTTTCGTACAATCGTCTTCCAAGTGAGTCTAAAAGCATCGAAAGAGCCTTGCCATGCGAGTGCTACCGATAGCTCATGACGATGGAATAGAGTCTCTCTCTGTATCATTTCATTCTTGAAGTAGTCTTGATGATGTAATGTGGACGAAGACCAATACTCGAATCTTATGGGCTATGCGTGAATGCCTCCACTTCAGGTAAAATCGTTGCTGAAAACTCGAGGTAAGCTTTTGACGAAAAGAAGGTAAGCAATTGTTTTTATTTCTTTTCTTTTATTTCTGTAAACTAAATCACAAACACCACTTCCTCCAAATCGTTTTCATTCTTCTTTCCACTTCATTTGTACTTTGTCGCTTTCTTTCGCTTTCTGATTTTCACCTTCTTCATCTCGCTTTCTTCTTAACTTTAACAACTTTCTTTTCCATTTTCTTAACTTTAAAAACAGAGAAGAACTTTCTTTTGTTTTTCTTAACGATTTCAATAAAGACACGTAAAGCTTCCATCGCAAACCCTCCTTGTGGATCACGACCCGCATAGCCACTTGCTATAGCGGAATAATTGAGCACTTGCACATTCCTTTCTTAAGTTCTATAATCTCGTATTTTTTGTGCAAGTTTAGCTTCAATCAAATTTTGGCGCCGTTGCCGGGGAGGGTAAAACAGTTTTTATTGAAATCTGAATTTTTCTTGCAAATCTTTTAGAACTAAACGATTTTTCTTCTCTGTTGTAGGTTACAGGGCAATCAAAGCAGGAAATTGATATTGCAGTGACATACAAGTGGCCTGGGGCCTCGCTCTAGAAAGCAGAGACCCATTGCCCTCTTAATTGCCGCGTTTCCACGGCAAAAAGCCGCGGATCCGCGGCAATAAAGAGTTGACTACTAACAGCTTTTTGCAGGGCTGCTTAGTTTACAAAAAATCTAGTTTGCTGCAATTCTTTATTTCTTATATGCCATCACATAAGCCTGCTAATAATCAACAGTAAAACGTTCGTTGCAAAGGTTAAAATTGATTAGACGTTTGCATTTTAGGCACGCATTTTTTTCAATTCATTTATTTTACTGTTGAAGAGTGCTGGAGCAAGGTATGTTTGCATTGCATTTAGAATAGGACTATCTCTTGGTTGATTTATATCGCTTAGAGTGCATCTTATTATCTTGTACACTTGCACAAAAACTGATTTTAAGGGCACCAACCATTAACAAGATAAGGTGGGGATTTAATCACCCTTCCTTAGCCCAAAAATCAGAATCCAAGTACTCACTAACCCAAGCCTAACTAAAATTGAGTAGACGTTGGCCCTAGGACATCTCGGACTCAATTAGGAGATTATCCTAGGGGGGAAAAATGTGGAATCTAACTCCTGCAAAATCAGTGTCTAGAAAGGGATTGAGGGCCGAAAGCCCGAAGGTTGGTGGTTATTTAATTAAGGAACGTCTTTGATGGAAAACCTCCCACCAACCTTGCCCTGACCTGGCTGATTAGCTTGTGGTTAAAGTCTACATTAGACCTCCCGTGGACAGTCTAACCAGTTAGGAGTCATCTAGGTCCTAAGTCTACCCTAACTTAGGCTAGAATTTTTTTCTTTTTTGTTTGTTTATTTGTTTGTTTTTTCTTTGTTTGTATTCTATTGTGTGATATGGACTATAATAATAATTTTTTCAACTACAATAATAATCCATATTACACACCGACTTCATTTTCGGATATTACCAACCCGGCATATCATAACTTTGACCATCCTAGTGTGCCGGATTGGTCTTATCCGAATCAATATGACCCCAACCCCCATCTAATAACTATAATTTCTATAATGATTTTAACTCTTCACCGAGTCAGTCAGTGGGGATTCACCTCCCCCGAGCATAATTTCCAACCACCTTGCCCTCCTTCTCCACCCAGTCCACATTATGTTCAAGATTCATACTCAGTTCCCACCCGTCCAAAATAGGAAACAATCAATTATGGAAATGAGTATGCGTGAGTCCAAACACAAATCCCAAAATCTGATGGACTCACAATTTCACTACCACTTCCAAGACAATTCTTCATCTTTTCATCAAAACAATGAACCTATCAACTATGAAAAGATGCTTGAAGCCATGACTCAGGCTCAAAACACTCGTAATCGTGACATAGATATGATGGTCGAATCTCTACGTTCTCACCGTCCTGATATCACTAACTATTCTGTTAGAGCCAAAGAGTCATGTAGTTTTGAAAATCAAGATTCCATTTCAGAACAACCACTTGAACTTGCCCAAACTCCAAATTTTGAAAAAGATATTGATAGTTTAGCAAGTTTTCCTTTCCTGAAATAGAACTCGAGAATGAATATGATCTTGAACCCCAACTTAGTGATTCAATGCTTCTTCCTGATTCAATAATGACTCCGGTTTCTTCACCTGATTTCGATCTTTTCCCCGAGTCAACAATGGATCCTGTACCAATCCATAATGAAATTGAGTCACCCATCTGTGAGGATCATATTGAACTTGACCAATTATACACTCTTGAAGATCTATTGAAATTGGCAAGTTCTCAATTTTGATATGAAGTCAATGAGATATGTGACCTAGATTCTCATATCTGTGATCCAGTTCAACTTTCTGAATCAATCTTGACTCCTGTTGTGTTACCAAACTTGAGTAATGGTCCTCCACCTATCATTCATGAACTGGAATCACCCACATTAAGTCACATTCCATTGTTAGAAAATACATGTGGACTGGAGTTTCAATTTCTTGACTTGGACCCAATTTCTGAACCTATTTCGACTCCTGAACCTTTACTTGACTTAATCACCTTCCTGAGTCGGTATTAGTTCCTGTCCTTCCTGAGTCCAAGTCAACTGTTCTATCATTTCATACTCCATTCTGGGACGAGGCGGTTGACAAATTTGACTCCGAAATCAATTAATGGAATTTGAAAATTAGATGGGTTAAATTTTTAATAAAACTTCTTAATGGAGTTATCTTTTTAGTGGGTTATATTAAAGATATTTTGGTGGGTTCCTCCAAGACCCAAGAAAAGTTGATTGGGTCGCGTTTCGTGGACCAATCAGACCACCACGGAACCACCACCTTAAGGTAACCTTTTCCTTCCCTGTCGTCTTTTTCATGCATCTATGCATTAATTCATACATTGAGGACAATGCATGAGATAGGTGTGGGGGAGGGTCTAACATAACTTTTCTTTTTCTTTAAAAAAAAAATAACATTTTTCTTTACTTTTAAAAACTTTTTGAAAAATAGAAACAATATTTTGACTTATTTTTGTAAGAAATTAAGTTAATTTTAAGGTATAGGAAAATCCAAATTAGGAGTTCTTATACTTGGTCAAAATACGATTATTTGTTTGATTTTTAGGGTTAGGAAGATAATTTGTCAAAGTAATTAGTCTTGATCTTTACCTTGATGAAATATGCACACTTCATACACTTTCACACTTAGGGTTCAAAAACAAAGATTCTTATGCCTTATAAAAAAATATATATAAAACAAATCTAATTATTGATTAGCTAGGTGCTTGGCTAAGAAAGCCTTAGTATTTATGCAAAAGATAATTAGATGAGTTTGAAAAAAAGAAAAAAGAAAAAAAACAAGTCTAATTATTGATTAGCTAGGTGCTTTGGCCTAAGAAAGCCTTAGTATTTATGCAAAAGATAATTAGATGAGTTTGGAAAAAAAATGTATATCCTCTGATTAAGCTGGGTATTTATGCCTCATGAAGCATAAGTGTTCACGCCTAAAAGGGGTACATCGTATAAATAAAAAAACTTTGATTTCGTGGCCTTATCTACTCGAGTGTTTAAGTCCTTAGGGGTGTTTTCTCACCTGGTGCCCTAAAACCGTCCGGTTTGGGCGTCACCGACTGAATGCTTGTTACATGGGCGATTAGAAAGCCTAATGAAATTGAGGAATAAAAAAAAAAGAGTATATATAAATAAATAAGGCATAAGAGTTAGAGTTAATGAAACCTTAGTCAAAATTTTCACAGTCACAAGGTGCATATGACTTAGGGTAAAGTAATAGATTAAATGAGAAGTACAATTTGACTCCTTACTCTAATTGATAACAAATTTTTGAATAGAGACTAAATTTAGGAATGAAAATTTGGTTTTTCCTATAACTTATAGATTGCTTAGATCTTACAATTATATTTCAAATATTTTCTCTTTCAAAATGCTTTTCGAAAATACTAACTCTTTATTTCTCTTTCTTTATGGATTTTGTGGGTGCAATCCGCTGAAAAACCCTCACGAGACAAAACTTGTCCTCTAGGGGGAACCTAGAGGTTAACGGCTTGTTGCACATGCTCAGTGCAATCGCGCGACCTGCGAAAGTGGTCTAATAATCCTTAGTATAGTTAGTTGTTTTGCTCGAGGACGAGCAAAAAGATAGGTATGGGGGTGTGATTGGTCGCAAATGTTGCATATTTAAGTGTCATATATTTCATACTTATTATAGAATAAAGCCTGCATTGTCCTAATAATTGTTTAATTTATTTGCAGGCCCATTCTTTAAGGAGATGAAGAGAAATGAGCCAAAGCCCACCAAATTCTGAATTAAATCAGAATAATTTAAACTCAATGAATCAGGGCAAAATCAAGAGGTTGAAAACTGGTTGAGAAAGAATCCTCTCAGAATCGATTGGTTGAAGCAAGTTTGATTCAGATTCTGACTGGATACATTTTAGTATTCGAATCATAACTTTTGCTACAGAATATCAATTCTGATGATTCAAGATGATCCAGAAAGCAGACTGACAGAGCTACAACTCTTATGTTGATTATTATTTATAATTCTGTCACTTGATATGTGATATTCAGCAATCACACGCCAACAAACTGCAGATCAGAACTGAATATCCACCTCAAATCAAGTTTGAAGATAAGGGGAGTTCAAAAATTGCCAGATTTACTTATCTTATCTTCATACTCCTCTACCCTCTCCATTTCTTCTATAAATACCTGCACTCAAAAGCAAAAGGGGGCCAATGCAGATTAGGATTTAGCTAGTTTTCATTTATTAGTTTAGGTTTTTAGTCTTTCTTTTTATGTAATTTTAGTTTTCATTTATGTAATTCAGAGGATATCGACTTTCATCGAAGAACAAGACTGAAGCTTGAGCTGGAGTGACACCGGTGTAAGACTTATTTCTTTTCTTTGATTGTAATGAAATCGAATCGGTGTTCTTTTTGTGTATGCACTCTATTTAGTCTTCTTCTTCTTCTTCGTTTATATTTACTTTTCTTTTTCGTACAATCGTCTTCCAAGTGAGTCTAAAAGATCGAAAGAGCCTTGCCATGCGAGTGCCACCGATAGCTCATGACGATGGAATAGAGTCTCTCTCTGTATCATTTCATTCTTGAAGTAGTCTTGATGATGTAATGTGGACGAAGACCAATACTCGAATCTTACGGGCTATGCGCTGAATGCCTCCACTTCAAGGTAAAATCGTTGCTGAAAACTCGAGGTAAGCTTTTGACGAAAAGAAGGTAAGCAATTGTTGTTTTTATTTTTTCTTTTATTTCTGTAAACTAAATCACAAACACACACTTCCTCCAAATCGTTTTCATTCTTCTTTCCACTTCATTTGTACTTTGTCGCTTTCTTTCGTTTTCTGATTTTCACCTCTTCATCTCCCGCTTTCTTCTTAACTTTAACAAACTTTCTTTTCATTTTCTTAACTTTAAAAACAGAGAAGAACTTTCTTTTATTTTCTTAACGATTTCAATAAAGACACGTAAAGCTTCCATCGCAAACCCTCCTTATGGATCACGACCCGCATAGCCACTTGCTATAGCGGAATAATTGAGCACTTGCACATCCTTTCTTAAGTTCTATAATCTCGTATTTTTTGTGCAGGTTTAGCTTCAATCATTAGCCAATTCGATGGCTGTATGGTAATAAGGAACAAGTCTCGTGGCGGACCTCGTATTCGCCTTTAACCTGATTGATGATCAGCTTTGAATCGCCATAAGCTTCGAGGTAGCGTACCCCATTCCATGGGCGAGTTGAAGACGAGAGAGGAGCATTATATTCTGCTACATTGTTGGAGCATGATTCTGTCAAAGAAAATGTCTGGGCAGGGCATGATTCTGTGGGGAGATAAACACAACCCCCACTCCGGCAATAATCTTGCCTTTAGGGCCCATTCGCGATGCTCCAACGAAGAACATCTGCCACACTTCCTCTTCTGAGGTTGCATAAGACTCGAAGACTTCATCAGGGATATCTTCGTGAAGTTTTGAATGTTCTGGAACTGGATGAGCAGCCAAGAACTCTGCAAGGGCCTGGCCTTTAACCGCCTTCTGAGGGGTGAAGATCATGTCGTATTGAGACATAAAAGTGCCCCTTAGCCAATTTGAATTCAATGATCCTGGCTTCGTCATAAGAAGACGCAATGGGTTTACTCTGGAGAAAACATGTATGGTCTGGCCGACCAAGTAATGTCGTGTCTTCTGAACAGCGAAGACGAGAGCTAAACACTCTTTCTCGATAGGGTTGTAGCGAGATTCCGCTCCTATGAGAGTTCTGGTCAGATAATAAATGGCCTGCTCGTGGCCATTCCGTCCTTTTGAGCGAGGAGGGCACCGAGGGAGTAGTCCAGAGCTTTTACATAAAGTAAAAATGGTTTCCCTGATGTAGGGGCCACTAAGACTGGAGGTTTTGTGAGATACCTCTTGATGTCTTCATAAGCTTCTTGACAAGCTTGATCCCATACAAAGGAAGCACCCTTTTTCATGAGTCGGGTGAACGGTTGACAGCGGCCTGAGAGATTTGCAATGAATCTTCTAATATAGGCCAGTCTGCTTGCAAGCCTCTAAGCTCTTTGAGGTTCCTCGGTGGATGCATGCTTTGGATGGCTTTGACTTTGTCTGGGTCAAGATGAATCCCTTTTGATGTGACAATAAACCCAAGGAACTTTCCACTTGACACTCCCAAGAAGGACTTTGTCGGGTTCATTTTCAGTTGATGAGCCCGCATTATGTCGAACATCGTTCTCAGGTCGCGGAGATGGTCATCCTTATTGCGGCTTTTGACAGCAATGTCGTCGACATAGCACTCCACCGTTTTTCGGAGATGATCGCGGAAGATCGTACTCATTGCCCGCTGGTAGGTTGCTCCGGCGTTCTTCAGTCCGAAGGGCATTACAGTGTAGCAGTATACCCCCAATGGTGTTCGGAACGAAGTATGCTTTCGTCGTCGGGATACATCTTAATCTGGTTGTACCCTGAAAAGCCGTCTATGAAAAGACATCCTTTCGAACCCGCATGTGTTGTCAATCATGACGTCGGTGATGGGCAGTGGGAATTCATCTTTAGGACAGGCCGTGTTGAGATCACGATAGTCGATGCAGATCCATTTTTCCCGTTCTTTTTGAGGACGGGGACGATGTTGGCTACCCAATCTGGATGTTGTTCTCCCGGATGAAGCCACATGCAATGAATTGTGAACTTCGGCTTCAATAGCTTCCATAATGTTCGGGCGAAACCGACGTGTTGCTGCTGACTGGCTTGACGTCAGGCTTGATGTTTAGACGGTGCATAGCGACCTGCGGATCAAGTCCGGGCATATCTTCGTAGCTCATGCGAAGACATCTATATACTCTTTTATGAGCATTATCAATTATTCCTTTTCTATAAGTGATAGGCTTTACTTATAAAGATGGGCTTAGGGTGGTCTTGATTACCCAAGTTGACCTGCATCACCTTATCTTTAGTAGGTGGCTCGCGCAGTTCGAATCACTTTTCCATTGGAGGTCCAATTGCTGGGCCATGGCTCCTCGTCAGTGGCTTCTGCGGACTCCAATTGACTGCTTGAGGCTATATTAACAGTGAGGTTTTCGAATATTCTCCTACACTGACATCTGAATCCCACTCGGAGGATGAGGCTGAATGTGATGGAATTGGTCATCGTCTTTGGCTTGAACCGTTGCTGACGATGGGGTGTAACATATCCCAATCCCCTGCGTGTGCTATCATAATAATTTGCAGGCTTCCCTTTAGGCACAAAGGTACGCATCAAACTGCGCCTTCCTTTTCCAAAATTCAGGCCTCCTTCATGCTTAGGTCATATCCCATTTTCTTCATAATATGGCGTGCCGACTGCGCGTAATGGAAGAACTGTGGAGTATCTGAACCTGAACTTGAATCTGCAACTGTAGGTCCCCGTGGTTGGTTCTACCGAAGATTATCGGTAACTGACCATGTTTGGACGGAGGGATCACCAGCGTGGCTCCTTCTATAAGCTTCCATAGGTGTGCTAGCCGCACTCGGCTTATGTAAGGGCATGTGCAGAGAGCCATCCGTAATGGATTCAAATAGCCAAATACTCGCAAGATAATCGAAAGAAATATTATCATTAATTACCCATTCACCTTCATCCTCTGAGGAGTATACATTGGGGATTATTGAGACATGCTATAATGGTTCACCAATCAGAATGACTGGCATGCCTGCCTCGGATTCTGAATCTGCCTCGTTGCCGCTCTACATCGTCCGGCGACGGTTCTTTGAGTGCTCCACCGGCCTCTTGATACAGGAGAGCGTCAGTGAAATAATTTTCCACCCCTTTGAATGGTTGCTTTTCAGGAAAGATAGTTCATACTGTCGCGTCATCTTCAACATATTTGAAAGCATTGGTGCAGAGTAGAGGGAAACGATCCAGTTGGCATGGATCCAGGGCCGTCCCAGCAGCAGGTTATATGATGTGTCAGCGTCAATGACATAGCATGTCACTTCTTTGACTTCAGGCTCCCGATTCTGCAACGGAGTCGAATTTTCCTAGTGGATGACTGCTCCCGGCATTGAAACCGTATATTGTAGTAGTGGTTGCGGACAACCTGTACAGCGGTATGCCGAGGAAGTAGAGAAGCCTTTTGGGGATGATGCTGAGTGCGGACCCCGGGTCGACTTGTATTCTTCGATGCACGTTGAAACCGATATATCCAGTGTAGTATAGAGGTCGATCGCGCTTGTTGTCTTTGAGAAGCATATCTTCGCTGTGAATGTAATAGCGGGCACCTTGGATTGTGTATGATGACATTCTGGGCAAGGAGACTGAACGTCGTCGTTAGGGATCTCAGGCATGCATGTCAGAAAGGATTCTGAATTGGCTAGCGCATCCCTGAGTGCTTCTCTTGTTTCTTTCGAGAGGCAAAGGAGCTCGTGTATAGTGATACGAGCTGGGATATTGGCCAGCTGAGCCAATATGTCATACTGAAAAAGGGCGTATCAAACCCTTGGCCTGGTGGTTTCTTCAACACGTGGTCGAATCGTACTCCTTAGGCCTCTCTTTTCCCTTGGTTGGGATTGGAGTGGATGCTGGTACTTGTACTGACGTCGTTTGCTGTTGTATTTCGTCAGTAGACTTCTCATATTGCCTCAAGTATGATTTTCCAGATCGGGTACCCGTCTGTTGAGGTAGGTCAGCCTGCGTGGGTAAGTATGCTTTTCTCCTTCTGAATCACTGAGAGAAGCCGATGTAAGATTGCCGTCGTCTGGCAGGGATGGAGATGACATTGCAAGACCTGCCCTTTGAGTTGGGCTCTTTGAATCCCGCTGTACGTCTTGGACGAGGTCTGGGTGTATCTACATGACTTCTCCTGTCTCCAATGTTAAGGGAACAAGACCCTTATTTCTTGAGTTTTAGCTGGAGGATGCTTGACTTCCAACCGTGGCGCAGGGACTGAATAAGTCCCGTCAGGAACTGTGACCTTTGGAGCTTTACCGAACTCAAGAGTCACCATATTGGCCGTGACTTTCTTCTGTTCTGTCTTCAATGTCAGAACCCCGGCATCAACCAAGGCTTGAATTCTGTCTTTGAGGACATAGCACTTATCAGTAGGATGGTGAATCATCCTATGGTAGAGGCAGTATTTGGGGTCGTTTGCGCCCTATCTCATTGGGACGCCGAGCATCTGGCAGTTTCATTTGTTCCCTTTGTGGAGCAGATGGAATATCGTGACCACCTGATCGTCTCTGAAGGAGTACTGCTTTGGAGGGAACTTAGGCTCCTGATTGTTGAAGCGCTCGTTTCTTGGCCTTCGACTGTACATCTCCGGATAACTCCACAGACATAGTCTTTTGCCTTTAGCTTGAGAAGATTGCGATAGGTCGCTACGCCCTTTGTTGTTCATCCCCCACTTGCCTCTAGGGGCGGATGGTTCAAACTTTTTAGCCGACTTCCGGCTATCTCTGCTTGTTCGACCAATTCCTTCCAAGTGTGGGCTTTGAACAGCCCCCATGCGAACTTCCACTTGGTCTAGGAAGTTGTGTCTGCATGTCTGTAAGAGCATGGGTAATGGCATCCCTGCTGGGCACATCAAGGATAAATTTCTGAACCGTTCAATGTAGTCACGGACAGATCGCCCTTCCTCTGCACAGTGGAGAGGAGCTTGTCCATGGTTACTTCAGTATCGTCCTCATAGAAACGAGAGAGGAACCGAGTTTCTAGGTCGATCCAGGAGTTAATAGAGCCCGGGGGAAGACTTCGGAACCAGTCAAAATGCCACCCCCTTTAAGGTGCCTAGAACAGCCTAGCCATGATGGCGTCATTGCTTATAACATTACCAGTCTGAGACCGGAAATAATAGATGTGTGATTGGCGAGCTCTTTCAGTCATAGGTATGCAACGTTGGCGGTTTGAACTTCGGTGGATATGGCACCGAATCCACTCCAGCGAATAAGGACGGACTGCCCCTACCTTCTTTAATTCATCCCTCTGAGCTAGGGATGCGATTTGAGCTTGGAGACCCTTAAGGACTTCGGCGTCTAAGGAAGAACCCTCCTTGGATTTCTCCGGCTTTGGCTGCTCATTGCTGAAGTGTTCATCCTCATCGTGATTGCTCCCGGCATCGTTATCATTCCGATTGCTGAGGAGTCGAGCAAGCATCGTTGAATGTTGTCCAGAGCCTCTTGCTGGGTTTTGAAGGTTGCTCCTGAGCTTCCAAACGTCGACGAAGGTCATCGTAGCATTATCAGCCATATTGACTAATGCCTGTTGTTCGCTCCGAGCTAACTGTCGCCGAAGAGGCGTACCACTCTCTTCATCTTCTTCGTCCGATGACTGGAGTAATCTTCTGGGTTCTGACGAGGCTAGGGCCGTCGAGGAAGAAGGCTGCTCGTAACTGTAGGGTATCGCCACCCTAGATCTGGTGTTTCGGGGAAAACACCTTTTTCATGCACCAAGACTTCGCCTAAGCCTGGGCTATAAATCTGGATCTGGGGAGCTGTAGAGGGTGTCGTCAGCTGTTTGTCTTCCCCTGCGCAGCTCTCGTCCCCTTTCGGTCATGTTGACGGATGCAGGAGGGTAGATCTA
Organism: Agave tequilana; assembly: GCA_038442645.1. Taxonomy (NCBI): domain Eukaryota; kingdom Viridiplantae; phylum Streptophyta; class Magnoliopsida; order Asparagales; family Asparagaceae; genus Agave; species Agave tequilana. The sequence goes on along the minus strand of JAVJIF010012030.1, from coordinate 4,431 downwards.
CGCGAGATGCTCCTTCTGCGGATGCTTCATAGGGAGATGTACAGACAGCCGAATCAAAGACCGTTCGTCAGCCTGGAGAACTGGCAGGGATTGGTCCCAGTGGCAATGGACTGAGTGGACGGTCACCAAATAGCATCCCTTTGTTGGCAACAGGGGGAAGTAGTTCGAAAAAGACACCGACTTCCGCTTGTTCGCCAAGAATTCCCGCAAGTCAGGCCCATGGGGGCTACATAATCCTGTGGAGAGGCCTTTCTGGAGCGTACATAGGATGATGTTCGTTCCTCTTATCCCTGCGGAAGGGATTAGCACTGAATAGTACTTTAGTTCTAGCTTTGCAAACAGGTGCGAGCTTAATGTTTGACGAACTGGAGAACGGAGCACGCAGTGGTGCTTTACCCACTATGCCGCTGCAAAGGGGATTTGCCTTAGATAACACTCTGGCCCTAGCCTCGCGGTCATGGACGCAGTGAGTATGCTGTGGTACAGTAGCTTCGCTCATAAGAACGATGCTGGTACAAGACATGGTGCTCTTGAATTGCGCGACGGTATGATTGCCGTCTTGACTTTATGATTGGAGCAGACAGGCATCTTGCCTTTTCTTCGCGAGAGAGGCGCGGTTTAGGGTAGCTATGCCTGAAACTTCGGGTGGAGACTTCTGTTTAGGCTTCCATACCCTCCTTGGCAGAGGAGACTTAGGGTTCGTAAGGAACCGATTAGCCACACGCGAGCGCTGAGGGGTGTTGACAGAATTCTGCTTCCGGTTTCTGCTTTGAAACCTTGGTCGTGGAAACCTTCCGATGCTTCGTGCTCGAAGCATTGGGCCACCCCCAGAGAGGACTTCTTCAAATCTTCCTTGATCGAACTGAACCACCAAGTTCTCACAAGCAAAGGAATCAGACGCGGACGTGCTTCCTTGTTGCGCCAAATAACCGCAGTAGATTCGCAGAGAACCTTTTCAGTCTCCGCAGAGACTTCCTTGAAGATTTAGCCAGAAAGGCTCTGGCTGCACAGGGCTTTTCTGAATTCAGAGTTAGACCTGAAGGTCTGTTCGTCGCATTGCGACACTTGATCTCGGCAGTGGAGAATTGATTCCCCAGCGGAGTCGCCATCTTGTTTTCCATTATGTTTGCAAAGGGGAAAACTTACAATAAAAGAGTTTGAGGAGCTAAATTACAAGTATTTTAAAAAGATTACAAGTAGATTCCTCAGAGATTCTGGAGAAGTGTGCGATAGGAGTCTGGTCAGCGCGCGACCACTTTGTCCCTTTTGACGATGCGAGCGATGAGATTCCCTTCTCGCCTGGTTCGGGGAATCAGAGAACAAAGGTTGGTAGAACCTTCTTGCTGCTTCTCAAAATCGCCTTCAATTAGGAACCTTCTCGCCTGGTTCCGGAGATTCCTTGAGAAGAAGGACGATGTTAGGGTATCAACACCCTGGATAGAGAAAGCAATTCTCTAAAAGATCTCTGAAATTCGAGAGAGCACGGTGCTTTTTGAAGAAGTCTCTGCTTGTGGAGCTCTTCTGCGTATGTGCTGTGCGTGCCTTCTTCTCTGCCTTGTGCCCCTGGTGGGCTATTTATAGGGAGAGCAAGGGTATAATCGTCCCTCGAAGATATGGAAACATATTGAATCGAATCTGTTTAAATCTGAAAAGTAGCCTTGCTGCGAGGCTAGGATCAGCTTCTGCGAAGCTAGAATTGGCAGGTCGGTTGATCTTCTGATCTATTTTGATTCTTTCCATATTGTTGAAAAGATCTCTCCTGATCCTCTTACTCGGTTTTAAGAGATTCAAGAGATTGTGGCAATCAACTTGCCGAATTTGATCTCCGATTTGATCTTAATTGGATTTGATCTGATTAGATCTGATCTCGTCTGGAGATTTGATGGTCAAAGGTTGACCGTAGCGACCAATAGTGGCGCTGCCCGCCTTGAACTCGTAGCGGTACTAGAGGCTGCTTCTGGCAAAGTCCGAAAGAAACCCTTTGGCGGAGCTGGAAGTCTTCTGTGCCAAAGTTGCGAGTTAGCTTCTGGCGAGGCTGTTGGATGGCTTCGAGGCGAAGTCAAGTGATATTAGCCTCTCAGGCGAGGATATCCCTTTGGGTTTCATGTGATGCTAGTGCTAGCATCTTAGACTACTGAGGTCTGTTCAGAAAAATAATCCGGGTTCACTGTCTGCTTGCTGGATCAGTGGAGTCCAAGTTGCTTCCTTGTCCCTCGGGAGATGGGTGAAAACTGGTCTTCAGCTCGTCTGTCACTTTGTCTTTTGTAAATGTCAACAAGTTTAGACATTGTTCGGACCAATAAGAATCTTGTCTTTTTAAGTGTCAACAATTTGTGCAAAGAATCATTCATATTCATTCATATCTATTTGCTTATGTGTGTGCCTTGCATATATTCATATTGCCTATTCATCTATATGCTTGGTTGTTTGTGTGTGCCTCACTTGTACTTAAACCCGAGAGCTTCATATAGCACCTCAACCCATATCTAGGAGAATCAGAGGAGTTAGTCCAGCGCCCTCACGGGGAATTCGGCTACACTTGTGTGTTGTATTAAGTGTGATTGCAAAATTATTTTAAGCTTCAGCATTAGCGCATTTAGTTTCTAGATTAGCTTCTCACCTATTCACCCCTCTAGGTGACTTACAAATTGGTATCAGAGCCTACGCTCCTGGTACTTAGGCTTAACATCCTAGGAGTGAGATCCTTGTTTGCTAATCTATCATTTGCATTTTCTTTTTGCACTCATATAGTTTACATCCATGGACTTCATGAAACCCCACCTATGTGACCCTTCCAACATTGTTGTTTGGAAGATTAGGATGTCGTTTATTTACAAACCCTAGGACATAAGGTTCACCTTGCCATTACCAAGGAATCCTACCTTAGTGATAGCAAGCATATAGGGGCCAATGCACAAGCCCTTGAGGCCATTAGAAGCACGCTTTCAAAAGAATATCTTATGCATGTTCTAATCTTGATTCCGCCTTTGCAGTGTGGAAAAAGTTGACAACCACCACCTCCGAGCTTCAAATGCCAATCCAATAAGAGGAGGAATCTAGTGGAGATTCTGAGCCACAATAATGCCATATGATCCAGAGAATGACTCCTTGAGGTACAATCGGAAACTCAACTAGATAGTTTCGATTCTAGTTCTCTTGTGATGATTATGATGCCCATGCTTTGAATGAAGAACTCTCAATGTTTGTGAAAATTAATTGAAAAATATAAAAATTTGAAAAAAAGACTTGTGCTTTAAATAAAGAAAATGAAAAATTGTCTTCTAAACTTAACAATGTTTTGCAAGAGAAGGTTGAGGTCTATTAATGAAAGGGATTCATGAGATCTCAATTAGACCTTGCTCTAAAAGAAAAATGAATCTTGAAAAAAAAAAAATGATTGCAATAATGTTTGAAGAAAAATGAAAACTTGTCTTCAAAAATTGATTTTGTTTAAAGGAGAATGTCGCTTTGAAAAATAAAATAATTTCTATTTCAAATGATTTAATGTTTGTTAAAAGAAAAATGAGTTTTTGCAAAATAAGATTGATTCTCCATGTTTGCCATGCTAGGGTAGTTCCATCTAGATCACCTATTGCATGTGCCAACCTCTTCTTTAATTGATAATGATATATCCATGCTTAAGAAGAAGGAGATTGTTTAGGCTCCACTATGAGCCAATGTGCCATGAACCATACACGATTGGAATCTTTATTTCGAAAGAAACAAGTTACATCCATATGCATGCACACCCTCCACGGCATACACATGCTCCTCACGGTCACCACCATCACATGTATGCTCATGTGTACACTTGTACACATTGTGAACGTAAGGGCCAACTTGCTAAATTTTATTTTGATCGTATACATGATTGTAATTTAGCAAATAAAATTGTTGGGTTAGGAATGATACTAACCCTCATGGACCCAAAAAGTTGTGGGTACCAAAGACCACCCCTCCTTTGTTTAATGTAGGTGTGGGCTCTCACATGACGTGAGAGTAAAGGTACCTTGGAGTGGATGCGTTCTGAGCTTCATGGAAATTATTTGGATGCATCACTTTCAAGGGATGTTGGTGGGAAGACCACCTTGTTTTGGAGACATGGAGAGTTGCCTCATAGTTTTGGTAACGGTCTCTTACTCCTTATTTATTTATGCATGCTTTTCATGTTCATTATTTATAGCATGTTTTATTGTTTGTTGATTATTATGATAATGCCATGCTTATTAGATCCTTGACATGCATGTATAGCCCTTGAGACACCCATGTTTAATATGGACCAATATTTTGTGTTCTCACCATTTGTTTAGCTATCATGTCTATCATAGGTTTAATAACATGTTGATTTACATAATAATCATATTTATGATTTTTCATGTTGATTTATATCCCGTTTGATGCTTCATGATTTGAATATATGTTTAAATGTTA
>JAVJIF010012029.1:142500-231391 GCA_038442645.1 Agave tequilana | reverse complement strand
AACAGGTTTCAATTATTCTAGTACCGATCATATTACAAGGAAGACAAGCTAGATTTTGAAGAAATCTGATATTTTTTTTTTTGGAGAAAATATTATAATAATTATGTTAATTTAGTTCCTTTGAATTAGGTTTACAAATTTTGTTCCGACTCTACTTATGATTAATTGAATGCTATAACCAGAATATTTTCTTGATTTAGGATTACGAACTAGGTTCAAACACGAGGCATCTTAAATTTATGGTACATAATATTAGATTAATTATCCTCATGTAGCCCACAGTAAGTTATTGTTTTGCTCCTCAATGAGCACCTTCTCATGGGTATATGTGAATAAAATGTGTGAATAGACTTGCGGGTTAATCACAAGCTTCTTCTTTAAAAAATTAATTAGATTAAATCTTAACGATCAATTGGTCTGAATTGCTAGGATTCGTTAGCGGATTCTATTGTGCCTTTCTATGTGAGGTTACTATGCTTATTTTGTTTCACTTCTACCTTCTCTTCTTGATATCTATTCATTTCGAATGATCCAAATATTCCTGTCACACATCACGGATCTCATATAGGGTGATTCGTTATACCGTTATTTTTGCACGGATCAGATCCATTTGCAAATATTATCTCTTATCAAACTCTTCAATATATCCATATTAATACATTTAACTCTGCCTTTTTTCCCCCTATGTGGGATTTCCATCCGGAGCATTGATTGTCAGGTTCCAAGGTAAACATACCCTTGACATGGGTGCAAATGGGTCGGGTGTTAACTCTAACTCAACCCATCAACCCGTACTTTGAGTTGCTCATATCGGGTTGGGTTGGGATATGAGTTGGGCTGGTCATGGGTTGGGAATTGCCAACCCCAAAAAAAAGACCGGGTTGACTCATCGGGCAATCCGGCGCAACTCGAATCCGAATAGCTTATCTATACTACCTATAAAAATACCAATAGCGATTTCATTGAGAGCAATTTTAACTGTTATATTAGCATAACAAAACACTTTTGATTGGAAAAAAAAAGAGAATCTTAGTTAAAAGATTTTAAATCATAACATGAATGGTTATTTAGAACCTTAATTAAAAGAGTCATGTCGTAAAGAAATTTGTATATTGATTAAAAAAAAAGAAACATTAGTTAAAAAGAATTTAGAAATCAAACAAACTTATAATTGATAAAATAAATTATCTCGATTAAAAACATCTACTGTGCTTCTTAAAAATCCAATAAAAAAAAAGAGTACTCTAAAAATTTAGATTTCCTACGATTAGTCAAAGGTAAAAAAAATTCCTTTCTTCAATTTTCTACTCTATTCATGTTCTAATCATGAACCCTAATAATTACAAATTCTATTATAGTTTCTCCTCTATATAATCTTCTAAGGCGATCTTCTTCTCATCTAAAGAAGGAGGGGAAAAAGTAGAAAAAAGAAAAGATATAAAGGCAAGTAAAATTTATAATTTTTGTCACATTATTTTTCTTTTTTTACACTTTTTTCTTTATATAGTTTACTTGATAATAAATATATATGTTTTCGTACTAGAAATTTTTAATGAAATTTACTATATTATAATTTTTTATGAAATTGGTAATAATATATAACTTTTTTTTTTGGTTACTATAGATTTGATAGCAATTTTTCAATGGAACTTTATAAATTATTTTAAATTATGGGAGCTACTAATCAATTGTTAGATCATGTTGAGAAGTCATAGGGTTTTAGAGGCACTTCAGAATGTTGACCCAAAGGCCCATCATTCTAGTTTTGATGATGATCAACTCATAAAGTTATAGTACTAATGATCTTGTGTTTAATTAGTCTCAGATTTATGAGAAAGATCTTAGTTGGTGTTTAGCTTCAACAAAGGATTTAAAGTCAAGTTTTAGAGCTAGCACACGGTTTGATTCAAGAGCCTATGCATCAAGACCACATCAAGTACTCAAGAGGAGTCTAGATCTTTTGATCAAGTTTGGACGAAGTCAAGAGGAGAAGAAGACTTCTAGTGAAGACCTTCAAGATCAGACTTGAATCTAGGTTTGTTTTTAGTTAAGATTTTATTTTTAGTTAAAATGTAAAGGATAGAATAGTTGGTGGATTGCTCAAGTATACCATACACATACACACTTTTAATTTAGATGAGTTTTCATGAAGGATTTTTATTTTGAAAAATTACCGGTTTGATTTTTGGAATTAAAAGTATACATGTCTTTAACCAAACTTATTTTAGAGCTTAATGTCAAAAACATAGATATTTCATCATGTATGTGTAGTGGATCATATCCATACACTCTATGCTTTAAAAGTATTTAAAATATCTTGTTTTTGTATTTGGAGAAGTTTTGTGAAAAAACCATTTGAAAAAATACGATTTTTGTTTTATGCCAAAATTTCTAAGTTACAAAAATAGATCAAAATGTTTGTAACATGGTTTGATTTTACTCAAACATGTTTGTATATCAAAGCATTATATTAAATTATTTTTTTTAGAATTTTAGAGATTTTATGGGATTTTATCAAAGTCAAAAAGCTAAGTTTTTAATCCCTGTTTAGTTCTGGTCTGGCTTTTGCCGGTCGACCGACCCGTCGACCAATCTAGGAGTTGATCGACCGAGTCGGTCGACCGACGTGCACAAAACGTGCACGCTAGTTTGGCTGGAGGGCAGGTCGACCGACCCGGTCGACCGCCAGAGAGCTTCTGCTCTCTGTAAAGCCCCGGTCGACCGGCCAGTCGACCGGCAGAGAGTGTCTGCTCTTTGTTTCAGGCCATGGTCGATCGGGCCGATCGACTGAGGCTCCAACGGTCAAAAATCTGACCGTTGGCAGTCGACCGGGCCGGTCGACCGACAGCAGCCAGAGCTGCTGACTGGACCCAACGACTAGTTTTTGGATAGCCTATAAATTAGGAGTTTCTTGGGCTGTTTGATACATGATTTTTGGAGAGTTTTAAAGATAGTTTTTCCTACTCTATTAAGAGGTTTTATCTACTTGTTTGAGAGTAAATATTTTCAATAAAAAAGGATGTTTATCAAGAGTGTTTTTCAAAGTGATTTCTTGTGTTTTCCTCCACACATTCCATCATAATTTTCTCACACAAATACTTGAGCTATCCATTGCTATATCTACCGATGGGGATCTTTGTTGTGAGAGAATTTTAGGTGATCAAAGTGTTGTGATCACCAAAGTTCTACTCTGTACTTTGAGGAGGCGGACTTGCGTGTTCGCGGTGTTTCGAGTTCTTGTGTGAACTCTTTATAGAGGTGCAGCTTCGGCAAGCTAGTGAGCTTGCGGTGTGTTCTTGGGGAACAAGAGAGGGACTAGAGAGTCCAAAGAGCTTGTAGGTGTTGCGGCACCAAGTGATCCGGTGAGATCGATTTTAGTGAAAATCGTTCATAGTGTTGAAGGCGGGGAGGTAGAGCAAGCGTGCTCGAACCTCAAAACAAATATCCCTTATTTGCGATTGCTCTCTCTATCTCTTACTTGTCTTTATATCTCGCATGCTCATATTGTATTTATCTTTATATGCATGATATATATTGGTGCTCATATTGTTATATGCTTGGGGATTGTTTGCTAACACTTGTATTCAACCAAGAGAGCCAATGCGACACCTCAACTCTTATTTAGAGGAATCTTGAGGAGTTAGTCTAGAGCCCTTCACGGGGAATCCGGCTACACTCTTATGTTATACTTGGTGTTTAACTTAAGAAGTTTTTAGTTTGCATTAAATAATTTTTAATTCCGCATTATTGACCATTAGATTAGCTAGTCACCTATTCACCCCCCTCTAGGTGATTACAATTGGTATCAGAGCCACGTGCTCTTAATTTGGGTCTAACAACCTAAAGTTAAAGATCCTCATTTTAGAACTAATCACAATATTTGTTTGCACACACCATGGATTTCATGTCACCTCCCACCTTTGACATCCTTAACATCCAAACTTGGAAGGTTAAGATGTCTATATACCTCAAAGGCCTAGGCATTCATATTTATCTTGCTACTATTAAAGATTCATATGTTAAAAATAGTAAATATATTGAGGCCAACTCAAAAGCCATTCATGCTTTGAAGAGTACCCTAAACAATGATTATTTATATAGGGTTGCTAACATTGACTCGGCTTTTGTAGTTTGGAACACCATCATCTCCCTTAGCGAAAATGAATAATATTATGCGGGGAGCGACTCGGATGTTGGAAGTAACGCTTCCAACGTATGCTACATGGTCCAAGGGGATAACCCCCTTGAGGTAACTACCGAATCCGAGCTAGAAGAGGATGTTGATGTCTTATAATGAATTTGCTTCATTTTTTCAGCAACTTCTAGAAAAATATGACATGCTTAAAAAGGACAACAAGAAAATAAAAATAAATTTGATTGCATGTTAAATGAAAAGGATTCTTTATAAGAAAAATTGGAATGTTTTTCAAAGAAAATAAAAATTTGAAAAATGAAAATATTTCCTTTCTTTCTAAATTGAATAATTTGTGTGAAGGAAATAATGCTTTGAAAAATAAAATCATTTTGGTGGAAAAACAAAAAGAAGTTGCTTTGAATGAAAACAACTCTTTAAAAAGAAAAATTATTGAAAAAGAAAAGGTTAATGTTTCTAAAAAGAAAAGATTATTGATTATGCTTTTCATGCCACAACTATTGATAAAAAATGAAGTTAAATTTTTAAAAAATAAAATAGATTATTTGAGCTCAACTTTGAGCAAATGTGCATTTAATCATTCAAGATTAGAATCCTTGTTTCAAAAGAAACAAGTTCTCTATGTTCATGCACATCACCCACATTATGCATATGCACACTTTGCACGTCATGATCACACTCATACACATATGCATCATAGAGTGTACAAGTGTACACATTGTGGCCGCAAAAGCCATTTAGCAAAATTCTGTTATGATAGAATTAACACCTTAAATTTTGCTAACAAAAGTTTGGGTTCCTTACAATGCTAACCCTCATGGACCCAAAAGAAATGGGTACCAAAATCCCCACCTTTTGTATTTGATGTAGTGCGGGCTCTTACAAATGTGAGAGGGATGGTGCCTTGATGGTGGATGCACATGGAATTGATGGACATACATTTGATGCATCGCTATCAAGGAGTTTGGTGGGACAACCACCATGTTTTGGAGACTTAGAGCATGTTTTGATAACTATCTCTAAACTTCTAATTTAGTTTACATGCTTTTTACTTATATCACATTTTTAGCATGTTCATGTTTTATATTTGTGCTTCATGTAGTAAACACTTGTTTAAATGTAGTCTTTATTAAAACTTGAAAATATACTTGTACAAGTAGTGAGCAACATTTGATTCATACACGTTTGCACTTCATTGTTCATTTGTACTCACTATATGCACATATATAGCCTAGTTTTGATGATTCTCTCATTTACACTTGTTTTGCCCAATTTTCATGTTTTACTTCATGTATATGAATTTTGTATTCAAATCTAATAAATATACATGTATATCTCTTGAGTCTCTTGCCTTCATGCAAACTATATCATAGATTCTTTTCATGTTTGGGATATGTTTACATATTGTTAGTTTTGGATAAATCATACATATACCTAGAAGTTTGTTTTTTAAAGATAAAAAAATGAATTTTTATGATTTTCATGATTTGTATTTGATAATATGAGATTCATGTTTGTTTTTGAGTCGTATTGCTTAAGTTCATGAAAATGCTACTCACATGATTATGGTACACTCACATTTCATTTGTTTACTCATGACATTATTTTCATGAGATATTTTGAGCCTTATATATTTCGAGTGTAAATTCTTGTGTTTTTAGCATGCTTCATGGATGAATGATTTGGTTTCATGTTTTGAATGATCTTTAACTAGTTTTCAAAATTAATTTAACTAGTTATTTATTCTTCAAATGGTAGTGTTTTCACTATAAAAATATTTTTTAAATCTATTTTTTGAAAACTCCTACCAACCCCTTCATGGGCGGACGGATGGGCGAGTATGCCTTGTAAGCCTTATTGAAAATCTTTTATCTTGTGCATAAAAAGGGTAGTTTATTATGAGTTATATACTTGATTTACATCATATTTTCAATTGGTATCTCAATCGATATTTTTTTATATACTCATATTTTTGTTTCCTATATATGTATGCTTCATTTCAAATAATATCAATTTCTATTAGTATTTTCATTTTCATACATATATATAATTTATTTGTGTTTGATTTATAAGATATTTACATGTTTTAAGCACAAAGTATGTTTATGTTAAGCTTAATTCAAATCTTGATTTTCAATTGATTTCTCAATTGATATTTTTTTAAGCTTATGCATTATCTTCAATTGGTATTTTTTTCAATTGGTATTTTATTGATATCAAAATGTACAATATGATTCAATTGGTATCTATTAATCTATTTATTTTAATTGGTATCCATGAAAATTTAAATTGGTATCAAAATATAAAATACTTTCCTTTATTGGTATTAACATTCATTGCATTTCAATTGGTAAAATGTTTCAATTACAATTAAAATTCAAAATTTGTAATATTTATTTACAATTGGTATCTTAAAATTTGATTTACTAAGATATCTCAAAATTTATTTTATTGAGAAAATTCAAAATTTTGTTTTAATAAGAAATATTAAAAAAAATTTGATGTGTATTGCCTATATGCAAGGGGAGCTTAACATCTCTTCTACATATATATTCATATTGAGTGTATCTTATATTGAGGAGCTTGACAACTCTTCTGTATGCGATACACGTGTGTAGGGGGAGCTTCACATCTCCTCTTATGCATTGCATATTAAGCGTTATGTGAGTTAGGGCTTGTGTAATACCCCGTTCCCGGAATACGTAATTAGTTGCGTATTCAGAATTTCGATCGTATTTTTTTCGATTGTTTCCGGTATTTATTCTGTATTATAAATTCCTTGTATGATTATTTTATCTTGGATTTGGATTCGTGGACTCGGAGTCAGCCCTAGTCTGAACCGAGGGCCCGATCATAGTATATTCTTTGATTTAGTCTTTCTGATGTGTAAAATTGACCGATTTCAATTTCAAATATTATTTTCCAATATATTAGATTTTCTGTGATTTTTGGATTTTTCTTGGATTAAATTGAATTTCTTCAAAACCGGTGTCGGCCAGTGCCGCTGACCGATTCCCGGATTTTTAATTCTCAAACTGTTTGGAATTTCATGATGGTCCTTTAGACTTTATCTTTTAGAATTGCATTTCCTACTTATATTCTTTTTCTGAGAATTTTATGATTTTATGAAAATTCCATCAGAGTCGGTAGGTAACTGATTTCGGGATTTTTAGTTTTAAAACTACAAAGTATTTCATCAAACGGATTTCACTATTAGTCTTTATATAATATTATTGATTTTTGGTAATTATTTCGGGTCGTTCCGAAATACTTGAATTTCGGACGATTCCGGCATTTTCCGAACTGATTTCCACATCTTTGACTTTAACCCGGGTATCTGTCTATTCAACAGTTTCATCTTGAGTCCAAGAGAAAATATCTTCTCTTTATTAATTCTTTTCCTTTTCCTTTTTCTATTTTCCTTTCCTTCTTCTCCAAGACAAATGGATTTTTCCCAATTTTCCAAATTCCAAAACCCTTTCCAAAATGCCACCTCATTTCCCACTCACTCTCTCTCTCTCCCATGGCCGGCCAAGTGGCCAAGTGAGGGGCACCTCACCCTCTCTTTGTCAAGCCCCTATTGGCTAAGAGAGGACACCTCATCCCTCCCCATTTGCACAAAGCCCCCTCTCATCTACACTATTGCTCCTCCTTTACAAAACCAAAATCATATATAAATCAATCCTTTTCATTTCTTTCCCTTTTCTCCACTTCTCCAAAAGAGAAAACCCTCTCCAAATCTCTCCTTCACCTCAAACTAAACCCTAGCTCCAAGAACTCCACCAGATCTCCACCTCCAGCTCAAGCTTCTGATTTGGAGCTCGGATCGTAGCTCTCTTCGTCGCCAAGGATTGCTTGGGAGCTATTTGTCGACCACCCTCTTCCCGGACTCGTAGAGATTCAATCAAACGGTTCCAAGTGAGTATCTTTACTCACCAAGATATGTTCCATTCCTAGTATACTTGTACCCCCATATCTTGTGCTCACATGTCATAAAAATCACATTTTTATCATCAAGAACAACCCCAATTTCTGTTCTGTAAACTGCTCCCCGACACCTATTAGTCGACTTGACCTAGAACCTAGTCAACTAGAACCCTTAGCCGGAACTTAGCCTTTCTGGAAAAACACAGTATTAGTCGACTTACCCCAATTATTAGTCGACTAACCCCTTCTGGAAACAAATCTCAACTCTCTGGAAATCCCTATTAGTCGACTCCTGAATTCACCTAGTCGACTAACCCTCCTTAGACCAGAAACTCAACTCTAGGCCCCAGTCGACTTAAGCCTAATTTATTAGTCGACTTGAACCCCCTAGTCGACTAACCATTTTTCCTTAGTCGACTAATGTTTCCTGAAACAGAAACCCCAATTCTCTGTATCCCAGACTTAGTCGACTTGCGTGTCTGTTAGTCGACTTGAGACCTATATTAGTCGACTAATCCCTTGACCCTAGTCGACTCCTGAAACAATCCCAACTCTCTGGTGCACAGATTTAGTCGGCTATACAAGACTGTTAGTCGACTAATCCCACTTGTAGTCGACTAATCCTTCCACCTAGTCGACTAATTCTGCCTGTATGTCTTAGATGATTTCTTTTCTAAAATTAGATCTTGTCGTTGGTTTATGTGTTATGCATTATGGTTTCTTGTACTTCATGACTGGTACTTTAGGACTTATTACTTATTGGATCTCACCTCATATTACTTCATGACTTGTTAATTAACATTATCAACCACTGTCAACTTTATGTTTTCTTTTAACACATGTATGTCACCTAACCATACCACTACCTTGCTAGACCCTATTGTTATGACATGACTGACCCGGCCTATTATCAAACTACTGTTATGTTTCATTTCTTGTTATACATCACCACCTCGTCATGCTATCTTGTAAAACCAAGCATGATACACTTAACCTTGTAATTATTATGTTACGGGAATCCTGTCTTGTTTATGGAACTAAGTGCCACACCACACTCGGTGGGGGCCACCTCTAGAATCCACTCCCTCAGAACAAAGTGCCACATGGAACAAAGTGCCACACCACACGGTGGGGGCCACCTCTTGAATCTGTGGGGGCCACCTCTTGAATCTGTTGGGCTATTACCGTTATGACTGTTTATTCCCGTAATCTGATAATCTAAGTAAACTACAACTTGTATGGGTATGGGAGGAAGTGATGGATGCCGGAATGATACCTTGCTTATAGTAATGGGATATTATATGGACGATAACTGTTAGTGGGACTTTGGGCCCACATAATATGACTGTTAGGGGGACCTTGGGCCTCCAAACCGGTTCCAGGTGTATGGAAACTACTATAAGAAGTGTTATCAGTTCTCCATCGGCTTCCGTTAACAAAACTCGAATAGCTTATATATGGATGTATGTGAGTTGGGATCGATACCGAGACACATACCTAGATATATGGGTTAGGCGAGTAATAATAATAATAGATGTCAGTTATGTTCTCCGTTATAGTTACTGTTATGAGTACCAGCTATGATTCCTGTCTTAGTTCCTGTTATGACTATTATTTACTTGTCGTGATTCCAGTGATGATTCCGGTTATTGGATTATGTCTTTTTCATTATGATTCATGTCTTCTTGTTATGTATTCTCGTTATGACTATCGTATGATTTGCAACTCTGATTTTATATGCTTGGATTACTGTGGCATGAGATAGAGGTATATAGATGAGGGTTTCCTTGTTTGGATTATTCCTTCGATGTACTGGTTTCATGGGACAGTGACTTAAGTATATACAATCACTTTTGCTTGTAATCAGCTTTACCTTGTATCCCCTGTTTTATGATTACTTTATATTCGTTCATCTATACCATACTTGTGTTTTAACCCCTATTCATGTCTCTTAGCCACTTGGCTGTAGTTCATTTACTGTTGCATGTCTTGATCCCTTGGATTTGCACATTCAGATTCCGTAGCTGGATCGAAGTGGAGCTGTCCACAGTAGATCGAGCTTTCCTTTTGGGCAGGCAGCCTAGCTCTACTTCCTTTGCACCGGACTCCTCTTTTGACTCACGGGATCTTCATCCTCCTCGTGAGCCTTTTGTATCTCTATTGTATATTTCACTTTGGACTTGGTTGTGATGACTGATACATGTAATATGTAATGTTTATCATACACTGTGATGACTTTGTGTCTGTACTTTTATGTTGGCATATGTTGTATACCACGCTTTGTGTTGTACCCTGACTCTTGCTTGTACTTTTATGCTTAGCGTATATACGTGGGGGCTTCTTCTGACCTACATATATACGTTGCAGTGACGTCCCCGTATCTGTGGAATCGGGGCGTTACAGGTTGGTATCAGAGCTTAGGCTCTTCCACCTATAGTACAAACAAGCAGCAAATTCTAGTAATTTGCTAGTGCCAACTACAATGTACAAAGTCATCTAGTCCTTCTTGATTCTACATCTAGTCCTCCTTGATTTCTTCCTTCATATCCTGAAGTCCTTCCATTCCATTTTCCAGCTCCTTCCAGTCTATCCATACCTAGTATCGAATGGAGAGGAGATCAGGCCGCAGCAACTCTGGATCAGCATCGAATGGAGCAGCGGGAGAGAATGTGGATATATTGAGGGTTATCCAGATGATGATGGAGAACCAGCAGCAGCAGACAGAACTTCTCCGGCAAGAGTTAGCGACTCCAAAGGAACGGAGACCGGGGAACATATCAGACTTCAGGAGGCTGCAGCCAGCCATATTTACAGGAGGAGAGAAACCCTTGGATGTTGAGCAATGGCTGACGGACACATCAGACCTGTTGAAAGCAGCCCGAGTACCAGAGGAAAACCAAGTTGAGGTTACCAAGATACAGCTGAAGGATGTAGCCAGAACTTGGTGGCTAGCCGAGGAAGCGAGATTGGAGAAGCCTGTCACTTGGGACACATTCTCCAAGAGTTTCTACAGCAGATTCTTCCCTGTCACTGCTCAGAAGGACATGGAGGAGCAGTTCATCAGACTTCGGCAAGGGAACAAGTCCGTGGATGAGTATGCCGCGGAATTTCTTCGACTCAGCCGCTTTGCTCCCTACATGGTAACGGATGAGGAGAAGCGGGCAAGCAGATTCCAGTAGGGATTACAGATGGACCTACAAGTATTCTTGATGCCCCAGCAGCTGAAGACATATTCGGAAGTCCTTACCATCGCTCGAGAAGTAGAGCGTGGACTGGAGAAGAAGAGATTGAGCCAGATGAGGAACCAGGCCATGAAGAGGCCTTTTGAGTTGATGGATGAGGAGGATGCAGATAGGGCAACCCAAGGCCCAGTGATCAAGAGACCATCCCAAACTCCTCTTCCTCAGATCACATGCAATTTCTGCCACAGTCCCGGACATTATAAGAGGGATTGTCGAGTGGCCAATGGATTATGTTTGGCATGTGGATCAGGGAGCCATGAAGTTAGGAATTGCCGGTTCAGAAGGGTAGAGAATGTGGCTCCAGTCAGACCAGCTCTTCCAGCTCCAGCACGTCCAACTCCAGCACTTCCAGCACCGCCACTGAGGAGGAACCCTGAACCTGTTGATCGAAGAGTTCCACTTCCACCCCAACGGTATGATCATCAGTATAGGGGAATGAGACCGAGGGCAGATCAGAGGAGAGGTCAAGTTCACATCATGGCAGCAGAGGCCTCAGATGATGCAGCAGAGTGGGAAGACCAGTATCCAGACCAGGAGCCTTGAGGACATCATGGTAACCTCTACCCCATATCTTGTATTTGAGCTGATTATCTTTCTTAATATTTCTTTTGTCATTTTATCATTGTTCATTCTAGTCCTTCCTGTATTCATCTTATCCCCTATTTTGGTTTTATGAAGCCTTTATTCGTGCCTTCGTCCTTCTTGTGTTCAATTTGCCCCTTAACGAAATTGCGAGGACGCAATTTTTGTAAGGTGGGTGGATTGTAATACCCCGTTCCCGGAATACGTAATTAGTTGCGTATTCAGAATTTCGATCGTATTTTTTCGATTTGTTTCCGGTATTTATTCTGTATTATAAATTCCTTGTATGATTATTTTATCTTGGATTTGGATTCGTGGACTCGGAGTCAGCCCTAGTCTGAACCGAGGGCCCGATCATAGTATATTCTTTAATTTAGTCTTTCTGATGTGTAAAATTGACCGATTTCAATTTCAAATATTATTTTCCAATATATTAGATTTTCTGTGATTTTTGGATTTTTCTTGGATTAAATTGAATTTCTTCAAAACCGGTGTCGGCCAGTGCCGCTGACCGATTCCCGGATTTTTAATTCTCAAACTGTTTGGAATTTCATGATGGTCCTTTAGACTTTATCTTTTAGAATTGCATTTCCTACTTATATTCTTTTTCTGAGAATTTTATGATTTTATGAAAATTCCATCAGAGTCGGTAGGTAACTGATTTCGGGATTTTTAGTTTTAAAACTACAAAGTATTTCATCAAACGGATTTCACTATTAGTCTTTATATAATATTATTGATTTTTGGTAATTATTTCGGGTCGTTCCGAAATACTTGAATTTCGGACGATTCCGGCATTTTCCGAACTGATTTCCACATCTTTGACTTTAACCCGGGTATCTGTCTATTCAACAGTTTCATCTTGAGTCCAAGAGAAAATATCTTCTCTTTATTAATTCTTTTCCTTTTCCTTTTTCTATTTTCCTTTCCTTCTTCTCCAAGACAAATGGATTTTTCCCAATTTTCCAAATTCCAAAACCCTTTCCAAAATGCCACCTCATTTCCCACTCACTCTCTCTCTCTCTCCCATGGCCGGCCAAGTGGCCAAGTGAGGGGCACCTCACCCTCTCTTTGTCAAGCCCCTATTGGCTAAGAGAGGACACCTCATCCCTCCCCATTTGCACAAAGCCCCCTCTCATCTACACTATTGCTCCTCCTTTACAAAACCAAAATCATATATAAATCAATCCTTTTCATTTCTTTCCCTTTTCTCCACTTCTCCAAAAGAGAAAACCCTCTCCAAATCTCTCCTTCACCTCAAACTAAACCCTAGCTCCAAGAACTCCACCAGATCTCCACCTCCAGCTCAAGCTTCTGATTTGGAGCTCGGATCGTAGCTCTCTTCGTCGCCAAGGATTGCTTGGGAGCTATTTGTCGACCACCCTCTTCCCGGACTCGTAGAGATTCAATCAAACGGTTCCAAGTGAGTATCTTTACTCACCAAGATATGTTCCATTCCTAGTATACTTGTACCCCCATATCTTGTGCTCACATGTCATAAAAATCACATTTTTATCATCAAGAACAACCCCAATTTCTGTTCTGTAAACTGCTCCCCGACACCTATTAGTCGACTTGACCTAGAACCTAGTCGACTAGAACCCTTAGCCGGAACTTAGCCTTTCTGGAAAAACACAGTATTAGTCGACTTACCCCAATTATTAGTCGACTAACCCCTTCTGGAAACAAATCTCAACTCTCTGGAAATCCCTATTAGTCGACTCCTGAATTCACCTAGTCGACTAACCCTCCTTAGACCAGAAACTCAACTCTAGGCCCCAGTCGACTTAAGCCTAATTTATTAGTCGACTTGAACCCCCTAGTCGACTAACCATTTTTCCTTAGTCGACTAATGTTTCCTGAAACAGAAACCCCAATTCTCTGTATCCCAGACTTAGTCGACTTGCGTGTCTGTTAGTCGACTTGAGACCTATATTAGTCGACTAATCCCTTGACCCTAGTCGACTCCTGAAACAATCCCAACTCTCTGGTGCACAGATTTAGTCGGCTATACAAGACTGTTAGTCGACTAATCCCACTTGTAGTCGACTAATCCTTCCACCTAGTCGACTAATTCTGCCTGTATGTCTTAGATGATTTCTTTTCTAAAATTAGATCTTGTCGTTGGTTTATGTGTTATGCATTATGGTTTCTTGTACTTCATGACTGGTACTTTAGGACTTATTACTTATTGGATCTCACCTCATATTACTTCATGACTTGTTAATTAACATTATCAACCACTGTCAACTTTATGTTTTCTTTTAACACATGTATGTCACCTAACCATACCACTACCTTGCTAGACCCTATTGTTATGACATGACTGACCCGGCCTATTATCAAACTACTGTTATGTTTCATTTCTTGTTATACATCACCACCTCGTCATGCTATCTTGTAAAACCAAGCATGATACACTTAACCTTGTAATTATTATGTTACGGGAATCCTGTCTTGTTTATGGAACTAAGTGCCACACCACACTCGGTGGGGGCCACCTCTAGAATCCACTCCCTCAGAACAAAGTGCCACATGGAACAAAGTGCCACACCACACGGTGGGGGCCACCTCTTGAATCTGTGGGGGCCACCTCTTGAATCTGTTGGGCTATTACCGTTATGACTGTTTATTCCCGTAATCTGATAATCTAAGTAAACTACAACTTGTATGGGTATGGGAGGAAGTGATGGATGCCGGAATGATACCTTGCTTATAGTAATGGGATATTATATGGACGATAACTGTTAGTGGGACTTTGGGCCCACATAATATGACTGTTAGGGGGACCTTGGGCCTCCAAACCGGTTCCAGGTGTATGGAAACTACTATAAGAAGTGTTATCAGTTCTCCATCGGCTTCCGTTAACAAAACTCGAATAGCTTATGTATGGATGTATGTGAGTTGGGATCGATACCGAGACACATACCTAGATATATGGGTTAGGCGAGTAATAATAATAATAGATGTCAGTTATGTTCTCCGTTATAGTTACTGTTATGAGTACCAGCTATGATTCCTGTCTTAGTTCCTGTTATGACTATTATTTACTTGTCGTGATTCCAGTGATGATTCCGGTTATTGGATTATGTCTTTTTCATTATGATTCATGTCTTCTTGTTATGTATTCTCGTTATGACTATCGTATGATTTGCAACTCTGATTTTATATGCTTGGATTACTGTGGCATGAGATAGAGGTATATAGATGAGGGTTTCCTTGTTTGGATTATTCCTTCGATGTACTGGTTTCATGGGACAGTGACTTAAGTATATACAATCACTTTTGCTTGTAATCAGCTTTACCTTGTATCCCCTGTTTTATGATTACTTTATATTCGTTCATCTATACCATACTTGTGTTTTAACCCCTATTCATGTCTCTTAGCCACTTGGCTGTAGTTCATTTACTGTTGCATGTCTTGATCCCTTGGATTTGCACATTCAGATTCCGTAGCTGGATCGAAGTGGAGCTGTCCACAGTAGATCGAGCTTTCCTTTTGGGCAGGCAGCCTAGCTCTACTTCCTTTGCACCGGACTCCTCTTTTGACTCACGGGATCTTCATCCTCCTCGTGAGCCTTTTGTATCTCTATTGTATATTTCACTTTGGACTTGGTTGTGATGACTGATACATGTAATATGTAATGTTTATCATACACTGTGATGACTTTGTGTCTGTACTTTTATGTTGGCATATGTTGTATACCACGCTTTGTGTTGTACCCTGACTCTTGCTTGTACTTTTATGCTTAGCGTATATACGTGGGGGCTTCTTCTGACCTACGTATATACGTTGCAGTGACGTCCCCGTATCTGTGGAATCGGGGCGTTACAGCTTGTCATCCCTTTTTCATGTAATGCATGTATGTAGGAAAGTTAACTTAGCGTCTTCCTCTTCATGAATGTATATCGCATATATCTTTTATTGATTGATTTGAGTTCACCCCTTTGTTGATTTTTTTGTTTCTCACAAAGAGGGGAAAACATTATTTTGTTTTTACTTTAACCCCTTTGTTGATGATTGACAAAAAGGGGAGAAGTATTTTAGTATATATGCATGTTTTCTTTCATGGAGGAAGGAGATCAAGCTTGTACTGAGGTGACATCGGTGTTGGTAAATCTTTTCTTCCATTGTTAATTGAATCAAATCGAAGTTTCTGTTTCTTCTATTCTTGTTTTGTTTTTGTTTTTCTCTTTTGTGTTTGTGGATCCAAGTGACACCAGTCCTCGAAGTTACCTTCTCCTTGCAAGTGCCGTTGATGGCTTATGAAGATGGACATCTATTTCTATGGTAGTATAGCTCGCCCTTTTTATTTCATAGTGTAAATCGGGAATAGGGAAGATCTCATCTGCCATGCTTCGCTCGCCTTCAAGTAAAGGTACATCGTCGATACGGGTCAAAGGTAAACAGGCGCAGAAGAGGTAAGTATGTTTTTTTTAGTTTTTAGTTTTCTTTCTTTTATTTCTTTAGTTTAGATTACCAACACCACAATATTCCCAATCTCTTCCACTCTTTTTAATTATAAATATCATTGTAAATATTATTGTAAATATAATTGTAAATAAAAGAAAACTTATTTAAAAAGCTTCCATCGCTAGTCCCTCCCTGTAGATCACGACCCGCATAGCCACTTGCTATAGCGGTAGTATTGAAAACTTGCACATCCTATTCTTAGATCTGAAATTTCGTATTTTTGTGCAGGTAAAATCTCAATCACATGCATATATAACTCCAGGAGTTTTGTCATCATCAAAAAGGGGGAGATTGTTGGCCCAAAGGCCCATCACTCTAGTTTTGATGATGATCAACTCATGTAGTTATAGTACTAATGATCTTGTGTTTAATTAGTCTCAGATTTATGATCAAGATCTTAGTTGGTGTTTACCTTCAATAAAGGATTTAAAGTCAAGTTTTAGAGCTAGCACGGTTGATTCAAGAGCCTATGCATCATGACCACATCAAGTACTCAACAAGTTTGTATCAAGTCAAGAGGAGAAGAAGACTTCTAGTGAAGACCCTCAAGATCAAGACTTGAGTCTAGGTTTGTTTTAGTTAAGATTTTATTTTTAGTTAAAATGTAAAGGATAGAATAGTTGATGGATTGCTGAAGTATACCATACACACACACTCTCTTGATTTAGATGAGTTTTCATAAAAGGTTTTCATTTTGAAAAATTACCGGTTTGGTTTTTGGAATTCAAAGTATACATGTCTTAACCAAACTTATTTTAGAGCTTAATGTCAAAAACATAGATATTTCATCATGTATGTGTAGTAGATCATATAAATACACTCTATGCTTTAAAAGTGTTTAAAATATCTTGTTTTTATATTTGGAGAAGTTTTAGAAAAACCAATTTGGAAAAAATACAGTTTTTATTTTATGCCAAAATTTCTAAGTTACAAAAATAGTTTAAAAGATTTGTAACATGGTTTGATTTTACTCAAACATGTTTGTATATCAAAGCATTATACGGAAACTATTTTTGTAGAATTTTAGAGATTTTATGGGATTTTATCAAAGTCAAAAAGCAAAGTTTTTAATCCCTATTTAGTTCTGGTCTGGCTTTTGCTGGTCGACCAGACCGGTTGACCGATCTAGGCGTCGGTCGACCGACGTGCACAGAACGTGCACGCCAATTTGGCTGGAGGGCCGGTCGACCGACCCGGTCGACCGCTAGAGAGCTTCTGCTCTCTGGAAAGCCCCGGTCGACTGGGCCGGTCGACCGGCAGAGAGTGTCTGCTCTCTGTTCCAGGCTACGGTCGACCGGGCCAGTCGACCGAGGCCCACAACGATCAGAAATCTGACCATTGGCGATCGACCGGGCCAGTCGACCGACAGCAGCCAAAGCTACTGATTAGACCCCAACGGCTAGTTTTTGGATAGCCTATAAATTGGGGGTTTCTTGGGCTGTTTGATGTAAGATTTTTGGAGAGTTTTAAAGATAGTTTTTCCTACTCTATTAAGAGGTTTTCTCTACTTGTTTGAGAGCAAATATTTTCAATCAAAAAGGAAGTTTATCAAGAGTGTTTTCAAAGTGATTTCTTGTGTTTTCCTCCACACATTCCATCCTAGTTTTCTCACACAAATACTTGAGCTATTCATTGCTATATCTACCGATAGGGATCTTTGTTGTGAGAGGATTTTAGGTGATCAAAGTGTTGTGATCACCAAAGTTCTACTTTGTACTTTAAGGAGGCGGACTTGCGTGTTCGCGGTGTTTCGAGTTCTTGTGTGAACTCTTTGTAAAGGTGCAGCCTCAGCAAGCTAGTGAGCTTGCGGTTTGTTCTTGCGGGAACAAGAGAGGGACTAGAGAGTTCAAAGAGGTTGTAGGTGTTGCGGCACCAAGTGATCCGGTATGATCGATTTTAGTGAAAATCCTTTATAGTGTTGAAGGCGGGGACGTAGAGCAAGTGTGCTCGAACCTCGGAACAAATATCCCGTGTTTGCGATTGCTCTCTCTATCTCTTACTTGTCTTTATACTTGCATGCTCATATTGTCTTTATCTTTATATGCATGATATATATTGGTGCTCATATTGTTATATGCTTAGGGATTTGCTAACACTTGTATTCAACCAAGAGAGCCAACGCGACACCTCAGCTCTTATTTAGAGGAATCTTGAGGAGTTAGTCCAGAGCCCTTCACGAAAAATCTGGTTACATTCTTGTGTTATACTTGGTGTTTAGTTTAAGAAGTTTTTAGTTTGCATTAAATAGTTTTTAATTCCGCATTATTGACCATTAGATTAGCTAGTCACCTATTCACCCCCCTCTAGGTGATTACACAGAACACATAGAAAAATTTCAAGAAAACGAAAATTTACACTTTTCATATTTAGCGTCAGTGGTAGCTTGCCTGAGTGGTCTTCAGAGAGGACATGGACAAGCTTCATGATTACAGGAGAGAGTGTCAGCAATAAAGGAGGAAGAGGTTGTCGACCAGAACAGACAATGATAATAAGAGTCAGTAGTAAAAGAAGCGAAAAAGGTGATGCCGGCAGTAGAGTCAGAGAAGGGAAGATGGAAGACAGTGGTGGTAGTAACAAAAGAGACAATAGTGGTGATAGCTGGGGAAACAACATTAAACTTTTTATCATATGAGTGATTTTCGGGGAGATAGTGCTGTCAGGATTAGGGGCGTCAATAAAAACTCTATCAATATTAGCAATCATAAATGGGGTTGGATAGTTGGCAGTAAAATGCCCATAACCCTGACAGTTATAACACTTCATTATAGGACTAAGTGTGAAAATGTTCCTTTGATTATAGGTATAAGTGTGAAAATGTTCCTTTCGGTGTTCTTTCCTTAGGGTTACTTTCAGCACTTTTGTCATTGGTGTCCACCTTGTACGCTTGTCTTTGCGTATGAACTTGGAGTGGATATTGACAGGAAGTCAACTTAAATGTTAGGGCTTGGTGATTTGACTCCTAAATGCATGACTCAATTTGAGAACATCTAAGTTTTGGATTAAAGCGTAAGCTCCTTTAAATTCAGTGATTCCACATTTAAAAGCTAATGTTTTTGGTCTATTCGAAGTTCAACACAAAAATAAGATAAGACTTGGATGTTATCTATTTGCCTAGGATATTATAATGATTGAGAAAGTCATCGAATTAGTTAACATATTCCTTGATAGATTTATTACCTTAAAAATTATTGCACCATCTGTCAAGAAGTTATTTGTAATTATTGTGGTGGCACATATTTACCCTTGAGTTCATCCTTTATAAACGACCAAGTGTTTATTGGTTCTTGACCACGAGATGCTCACTTATTTTAAATCGGTCCAGTATCGGCTAACTTGTTCAGTCATTTCGTGATGGCAAACCTAAATTTCTCAGAATCAAAAAATGGGTATTGTGTGATTACCTGTTTATGTTATGTAGCCAATCAAAAAAAATTTGAGGATCTGACTGACCAAGATAATTCATATGACCATCAAACATTGGGCAACTGAAGTGGAGATGTGAGACTTCCTATATGCCACATTTTTATGCAAAATGACAAAAAGAAAATTTTAAAATTTTTCAAAACTATTTTATGCAAAGAAAAATAAGAAATTTCTAACAATCGTGTGATGATGCAATTTTTCTTACCTACATTATGCTTTGATAACAAATTGACATGAAATGGGGTCCTATGGTATGGGGTATAGGCGATAGACTTGAATTCACAATGTTTCACCAAATAATATGATCTTTGGTAGAAAATTTCTAAAACTAGTAATTTAACAAGATTGATTTAACAATGTTTGGTAGTAGTAGTTTAGATAGTCAAGTCTTGGTAAGATAAAGAAATATTCAGTTAACATGGGCAAAGTCTTACTTGCAATATCAAGCTTAATAATTAGCAAGCGTGATCAGAAATGCACAACTCATAAAATATTGGACTACAGGATATCTTGATAAAAATTTAGAGAATTAATTAATTGCAATAATCTGACAAATAATCTGAATGTTGAAGAAGAAATTTTACCAATTGAGAAACTACACTATAAGGTACTCGTGTTATTGTTATCGTCTTTTACTACTATTGTTCATGCGGTTGCTTTGACATTGTTGTAGGCTCAATGATTTGCAATCACTGTGGTAGTTGAAGAAGTGCCTGCGGCAGCCAAGACTGGGACATCATGCGGGGGGACAACCAACCAGTGACTGGTTGACTGCACGACAATACCTGCAGTTGAAGAAGGCGGGTGGGATGGCTCTCTGGTCAGCACAGGTTGGCAACTGTTTGTTGACACAAAGGAGGGAAAGAGAGCGGGGGGGGGGGGGGGGGGGGAGAGAGAGGAGTTGCCGAACATGGAGAGGAGGATGTAGCAGAGATGGAAGGCAGTAAATAGGCACAGTCGGGTTTGCTGGTGGGCTCTCTGACAGTGAAGACGAGAGAGAGGAGATGTTGATGGGATGGGTTCGTGGTAGGTTCTGTAGCAAATTAAAGAAAAACAGAAAGAAGAAGAAAGGGTCAGATGGGTCACAGGCTGGACTTCCTTTTTTCTGTTTGTTCTTTTGTAATTTTTGATATTTGGCTTAGAAAGGATATAAGAAGATTTGATGGTATATTGGGTTTTGTTGGATTCTCTTTTGCCGGCAGAAACGAAGAGAGGAAGGAGGAGGAGGTGGGGACCTCGTGGGTGCCACAAGAGAACAAAAAGTCTGAAGGAAGATGGGAAGCAAGCACGGGTGAAGGAGTGGGATTGTTTTTGTAAGCTAACTTTTTTTTTTTTTTTTTTTGCTTTTCTTTGGTATTTGAATGGATGAGGTTGTAAAGTGAGGTAGGATAAGTTTTGAGATAGGGATAAATTTTGAAGAGGCGATGAGAGAGGATAGCTAAAATTAATTTCACACTAAACAAAGTTTTGAATTAGATTTCACACTCAGATTCACAAAGAGATTTTTCAAGAAAAAACACTCAAATTTTATTAACAAATTCTTTGCATTATCTAATACAATATCTTGCTTTGAACAAGCCTACAGACTCTCTTTTTGTCCCACACATCTGATGTGAGATTAAAAAGAATACAAACTAGTAAAACAAAATAAATAAAATAAAAAATCAATTATACTCAACTTACTAAAAAATTAAGTACAGACTCTAATTAAAATAGCTCGATCTCTTGTGTTAGCTGGATATCTGCATCATTACACTATACATAGAGGCAAGAAGGGTGACAGTCAATTTCTGAAAGATGAAATCATTCATATTTTTGCAGATGTAGAAGCAAATTTCAAACTAGAAGACTTAGTTCCCAATGGTCATTAAGCTCTCTACATAACTGATCACCAGAAATTTACAATCTTGATTCTTGATGCAAGTTAGAGGCCTCTGCGGGCTGCGATCAGAAAACCAAGTCCTTTGCAAAGCTTGTTGATTTAATTTTAGGATCGTAATCCATTATCTATTATGGCATGTGCAGTAATAGCTTTCTATGTCAAATTGTGACCGGATAAAATTTCCTCAGTGCATAGAGATAAGATCAAGGTAAAAGCTCTGAGTCCACACATGGTTAATGTGATCGTCATATGTCCATATTTCCAGTTTGTTGCCTTCTTGCGGACGGTGGACCATGCGTAGAACACCTTTCATCTTTGAGACCGAAGGCAAGTATGGCGTATGGTGAGGATGTATTGTACCTGGTATCAATCTTGAAGTAGACGGTTTTGCCGATAGATACATGTTCAGAAGTGTGAATATCGTAAAGGGGTTCCTTATCGACAGCTCTCCAACATGAGTCTACTCCAACAGTAAAGATTCAAAGCCCAAGCTATAAGTTCCTCCTTCAATGTCACGGGAACGATAATATTATTGAGCAACTTTGCAGACATTGGCTGAAGGAACAAAGCCGAACCAAACCGTCTAGTACTAGTGATGTAAAGAGATCGGGTAAGAATCAAATATGGGATTTATCATATTCATCTCCAGAGTCATCAATCAAAGATTCAAATATCGAAAAGTTCGTAAAAAAGAAATGTAGTATCCATATCTTCCTGATATGAATACAACCTGTTAAGGATTGATACAACGGGTACTAAAACTTTTTTTTTCCTCTCGAATGATTCTATTCTCATGAATAAGAAAGTAACTACTCGAATCTGAATGTCTTTCAACTATTTTATCAAAAGATTGAGCACTTGATGAGAGAGAAGTGTAAGGTATTTTGCCAAAGTGGAATGGAGAAAGCCGCAATGGAACTAACATACAATTCATTTACATTATCAAGTTAGGGCTGAGTAATAAGCATGGTTATACATATATAGAGATGAGTGTGAATAAATATAACTGGGTCATGGTAAGGCAAACATCTGTATCCAAATTTGCATAGAGCGGGAAAAATCGGTATCGATATTTGTTAAGAGTTTTGCTCACCCACGAGGTCCAATGTATTCCCATGCTATGCGGACTTTGCGTTGCCTCCATGCGAACCCCCTCCTTTGATTAATGGGAAAATTTTTATGTGCTCAATATATGTGCCACGGAAGCTTTTTGGTCATGGCGACTTGTGTTAATTCGGTCATGAACCGACTCACCCGTGAAGCTTGACTACGGCGTCCATCGTAATCAGACATGGCGAGAAAGAAATTATATGAATTCCTGACGATCGACGTATCCAGCTAGGATAATCAAGTCCACGGTTAGAGAACAAATTCAAGATGGATCAAGTTGAGTTTTTGTTTTAGTTTCTATTTTTGACGTTTGCGTTTTTTGAGCTAGCACAACACCGAGGATGTCCCTTACTGTTGCCAACTAAGAATGTTCTGCCTTAGTTGCAACAAAGAGGGCTTTCCTTATTTTAGAACAATTAAGCAAGTATTGCTTATTGTAATTATGCTTTTATCTTGTAAGATTTGTTTATAGAAAAAAGAAAAGAAAAAACAATTGTGAATGTCATGGATCAATGCTCAATTTCAATAAACGATTGTAAGACAATACCTTCTTTGATTTATAAGAAACAAGACTACTGCTGAGGAAAATGCAATAACTTGTGATAGAACGTTGAGACAACGGACAACATCTCCATCCTAGCTCCTATCCAAAGTTCACTTATCCTTTAATTTCCCAAGCCTATTCACAAAACCCAGCCCATGTATTCTCTTCAATTTCTCTTGATTTCCTTATTGTTTTTCTAAGTCATGAACCAAAGCCCATAACTTAATTTACAATCTAATAAGGTTTAGATTTTCATATCCAAATCTAATAAGATACCCAACTCAAATAGAATTCTTTTTATTAATTCCTTATCTCCTTAAATCCAAGGATATCCAAAGATAAAAACAAAAAAAACCATTTAAATTCGCTCAAAATTCTTTCTTATCCAAAACGCCCCCAAATCAAATTTAAACTAATAGATAAGCATTCAAATTTTTGGGCATATCTAAATCCTAAATAAAAATAAATTTAAACTTAACCTAATACCAGAAAAACATGATAAAACTCATCTTTTATGGTCATCTATAAATAAATAAGAAATTAATTCATAAAAAAACAATTGACTTTATAAGGGAGGAGAAGGCTATTACCCATCAAGATTTGGAGTTGATCATCAAAAAGGCAAGTACCTAGAGCCTATTCTGTTCTTTGATATTAATCTAATGAAAATCAGGTCTAGAATACTCTTTCATGATCCTTCTCATTGGTATAATTACCTCTAACCATGATAGAATGACAACATGCATAAAAAATTCAGTTTGGTCAGTCAGTGGCAAATATCTAATTTTTAGTATTATATTGTTTCTTTTATGTTCTTGTATTCATCTCTAGAGCATGCATGCATGTAGGTATGAATTTGATTCTTTCAAGGCATCTATAAACATTTAATTATTTGAAAAAAAGTTAAGAATCAGCCAAGATTTAAGTTTTAGTCTTTTTACTTTTGATGTATTAGTTTACATAATGGTTTTTGTATAATTATTTATGCATAATAAATCTTGAAAACTTTTGATATTATAATATAGTGTCCTTCAGTGTGGCTTTTTATATAATTAACATATTTCTTGATGTTCAGTAAATATGCATTCTGGGTAGGTTCATTTTAGAGTTTATGCATAATTTAGTAACTGAGCCTATATGATTCAATAATTGTATATTGAATTCTTTGTATCTAATTATATGTGGGATAATTACTGAATTAAAAAAATCACATCTGAATGTAATAAAATATTATAAATTTATTCATAACTCAATTCTGAAAAAATTCTGTCCAGTCCATGCAATTCTGAAAATTCAGTTTTAGTCCTGAAATATTCTTATTTAATCCCTAAATATTCTTGAATTCTATTTCAATCCTGAATAACTGTTGTTTAGCCTCTGTAACTTTTGAGAACTTTTTTCAACCCTGAAATATTGTTGTTAAGGTCTTAGATACTTTATGAAAATTAATTGAGTTTAATTTGCTAGTTTAAAATCATACTTTCATTTTTCCTTACTTACAATTATATAGAAAAGCCCCTATTGTTTACTGTAATAATATTTTGCATAAAATTAATTTATATAGTAATAATAATTTATGAAAGATTATTTTCAATACATGTTTGATTCTATAAAATGTCTTCTAAAACTAATGTAAAAGTTGATATTTTGATTACCCAAACCAAAATTTTTATTAAATTAAAATTTTAATCTCTAAATTTCAATTATGAACTTGATGGTAGATAGATTATGATATGTAGTTAATGTTTGATACTAACGCATGTTATTGATATTGCCTCAAGTTAATTACTTATAAGAACAATGATTGAACAAATTACTATATGATGATAAATAACTGACATGATTGATGTTTTCACATAGAAAGACATCATGATACAAGAATCACAACATAAACATCTTGAATATAAAAACATGAACATGAATATGAACATGAACACGAAAGTTTAAATAAGATGGATAAACACCTACATGAGACATGTACTTGAAGTTTCTTAGAAAAGTGGTACATGATGATCATATGGGCTTAACATGAACATAGTAGCATGGTTGTTCTTGGCACATGGTTCACATAAGGATATTCATCTTCTATAATAAATTTAATTATAAAAATGACAAGACACGGGGCTAATATGAGAAAATTGATGGTGAAAACTGAGGAAATGTCCTTGAGTACCCCTACCTATGTATAAGATATAGTGGTGTTTATTTTACATGATGTATGTCACTTTGTGACATGGGTTATTGATGAGCTCATTTTAGTTATATATTATACTATACTACTCATGATATGGCTTTTCACTGGGTTGCATGGATGCTTTTTACACTATCAGCTTTCAAACAACAACAATTATTGATTGA
The DNA here is from genome assembly GCA_038442645.1 of Agave tequilana. NCBI lineage: Eukaryota > Viridiplantae > Streptophyta > Magnoliopsida > Asparagales > Asparagaceae > Agave > Agave tequilana. The sequence continues at coordinate 205,696 of JAVJIF010012029.1, read as the reverse complement.
TATGCAAAAATACATTTTGTATGGGACACAATCATTTTCATATCTTAGGGCCCAATTGACTTGCGTAGTAGGCGTAGGATGGGCTACGTTCTACTGCACGTGACAGTTGATATAGTCTCACCTAATTAATAACTCTAGGGACATCTTCGTAATTAATCTTCTTGTGTGTCTTTTATAATGATTGCTACTGTTTGATTATTTACATGATGATTGCTATATTTAGTTCGCTTCATACTTTAAAATGCATACTTCTGTGAATGCCTACTTATCATCATGACTTGAATATTGAATGACTCGTTTCAATAATAACTTATGCTACAAATACTTTGTAGTGTTAATGAAAATAAGTATTATGTAACTGCATATTGCCTGGGATTGGCCAAGTGGCCACACTCAAATGGTGGGGGTCCTTAGTTTTGAGAGATTATTTTATTCGGTTCTGAATTTCTCGTTTCAGCTCCTAGATTTGACGAAACGGCCTTTAATCGTTAGCTTTAACTGATTGATTTGAAGAAATATATTTTTAACTGATTTTCAACTGATTTGAACCGACCTATCTGTCCTGATTTACTGACTTCGAATTAATTCTGATTTAAATCAGAATTTGATGGGCTTTTGGGCTCGTTTCTCTTACCTCTCCTTTAGTAATGGGCCTTAGGAAAAAGCAGAGTTTACTCTATAATAAGTATGAGAATATGATAATGAATGTGCAATATTAGCGGTCAATTACACCCCCATACCTATCTTTCGCTCGTCCTCGAGCAAAACAACTAAACAAAAAATTGTTAGACCACTTTCGCAGGTCACGTGATTGCACTGAGCATGTGTAATAAGTCGTTGAATCTCTAGGTTTTCCCTAGAGGATGAGTTTTATCTCGTGAGAGTTTTCAGTGGATTACACCCACAAAATCTGTAAAGAAAGAGAAAAATGTTAGTATTTTGAAAACATATTTTAAAAGAAAAATATTTGTAATATTGTTGTAAGATTTAAGTAATCTACAAGTTATAGGAAAAATGGAATTTTTCATTCCTAAACTTAGTCTCTATTTAAAAATTTGTTATCAATCAAAGTAAGGAGTCAAATTGTACTTCTTATCTAGTCTATTACTTTACCCTAAATCATATGCACATTTGTGACCGTAAAATTTTGACTAAGGGTTCTTTAACTCTAACACCTATGCCTTATTTATTTATGTTTTTGTTTTTTGGTGGTAATATTCCTTAGTTCTATTAGGCTTTCTATCTGCCCATGTAACGAGCCTTTAATCGGTGACTCTCAAACCAAACGGTCTTAGGCACAGGGTGAGAAGATACCCCAAGGACTTAAGGACTCGAGCAAATAAGGGCACAAAACTAAGGATTTTATTATATGAACCGCTTTTAGGCGTGAATACTTATGCTTTATGAGGCACAAATACTCAGCTTAATCGGAGGATTTATATATATATATTTCTTTTTTTCTTTTCTTTTTTTTAAATAAGGCATAAGAATCTTCATTTTTGAACCCTAAGTGTGTAAGTATATAAAGCATGCATATACTGTCAAGGTAAAGATCAAGACTAAATTACTTTCACAAATTTTCTTCCTAACCTTAGAAATTAAAAAAATAATCTTATTTTGACTAAGAAATTCTAATTATGATTCTCCTAATCCTTAAAATTGACTTAATTTCTTACAAAAAAATGTCAAAATATTGTTTCTATTTTCAAAAAGTTTTTAAAAGTAAAGAAAATGTTAAAAAAATTATTTATATTAAAAAGAAAACCTAAGTTATGTTAGAATGTTAGAACCCTCCCCCACGCCTATCTCATGCATTGTCCTCAATGTATGAATTAATGCATAGATGCATGAAAAAAGAAGAAAAGGAAGAAAAATATTACCTTAAGGTGGTGGTTTCGGTGGTGGTCTGATTGATCCACGAAATGCGGCCCAATCGATTTTGCTTGGAGTTCGGAGGAACACACCAGAAACCTCTCTTATATAACCCACTAAAATGATATATACATGAATGATTTTTATTAAGAATTTTATCTCGTCTAATTTCTAAATTGCACAAATAATTTTGGAGTCAATTTTATCAACACCCTTGTCCCAAAATGGAGTGTGAAAAGATAAAATGATTGACTTGCACTTACGAAGGACAGGAACTAATACCGACACAGGAAAGTAACTTAAGTCAAGTAAAGGTTCAGGAGTGGAGATTGGTTCAGGAAGTAGGTCTAAATCAAGAAGTTGAAACTCAAGTCCACATTCATTTTCCCATAATAAAATATGACTTAATATTGGTGATTCTAGTTCAAGAATGACAAGTGTGGGAATCAAAACTGACTCTAAAATATTACTAAAGTTGGGTAACAAAATAGGAGTCAATATTGATTCAGAAATTTGATCTGGATCACAAATTTGAAAATCTAAATCACATTTCTCATTGAGTTCAATTTCATAAAAATGAGAACTTGTCAATTTGTCAATGGGACTTTTAAAAGTATGAAATTGGTCAAGTTCAATATGATGATCATAAAAGATTGGCGTTTCAATTTCATGATGAATTGACACAAGATCCAATGTTCACTCGAGAAAAAGATTGAAATTAGGTGAAGACACTGGAGTCATTATTGAATCAGGAAGTAGAATTGAATCACCATGTAGAGGTTCAGGATCATATTCATTCTCAAGTTCAATTTAAAGAAAGAGATAACTTGCCAAACTGTCAATGTCATTTTTAAAATTTAAAGTTTGGACAAGTTCAAAGCAGTGTGCTGAAATGGAATCTTATTTTCTAAAACAACATGATTTCATGGCTCTAACAGAATGGTTAGCGACATCAGAAATGGTCAAACAGTGAGAATGGAGAGTTTGGACCATTAGATCTATGTCATGATTACGAGCGATTTGAGCCTGAGTCATGGCTTCAAGCTGTTGGCCCAAAGGCCCATCACTCTACTTTTGATGATGATCAAATCATATAGTTATAGTACTAATGATCTTGTGTTTAATTAGTGACAGATTCATAATCAAGATCTTAGTAGGTGTGTAGCTTCAACAAAAGATTTAAAGTCAAGTTTTGGAGCTAGCACGATTTGATCCAAAGAGCTATTGGATCGAGTTTGGACCAAGTCAAGAAGATGAGAAGACTTCAAGTGAAGACTTCAAGAAGATGAAGACTTGTGTCTAGGTTTGTTTTTATAAGATTTTGTTTTAGATAAAATGTAAAGGATAGAATAGTTGGTGGATTGCTCAAGTATACCATATGCACACACACTCTTAATTTAGATGAGTTTTCATAAAAGAATTTTCATTTTAGAAAAGACTTTTCATTTTGAAAAATACCGGTTTGGTTTTTGGTATTCCATGTATTATGTTTTTAACCAAACCCATGTTTAGTGCTTAAATGTCAAAAACATAGATATTTCACCATATATGTGTAGTGGATCATATCCATACACACTATGCTTTAAATGAGTTTAAAATATCTTATTTTTGTATTTGGAGAAGTTTGGAAAATAAGTTTTGAAAAAATCAATTTTGGAAAAATACAGTTTTTGTTTTGAGCCAAAATTTTCAAGTTATAAAAATAATTCAAATTATTTGTAACATGTCTTGATTTTCTCAAGCAAGTTTGTTTATCAAAGTAAAGTGTTAAAACTATTTTTGTAGATTTTTCATGATTTTATGGGATTTTATTAAAGTTAAAAAGGTCAGCATTTTAATCCCCAAATAGTCTGGTCTGGCTTCTGCCGGTCGACCGACCGGTCGACCGCGCTCTGAAGTCGATCGATCAGGCAGTCGACCGACGTGTACAGACGTGCACGCCAGTTTGCACTAGAGGGCCAGTCGACCGTCCAGAGAGCTCTGCTCTCTGAAAATATCCCGGACGACCGGGCGGTCGACCGGCAGATAGCTCTGGTCTCTGTTCCAGAGGCTCAGTTGACTGGCCGGTCGACCGCTGCCCCAATGGTCAGAAATATGACCGTTGGCAGTGACTGGGCGGTCGACCGACAGGTCTTTCTGGCTCCCTAACGGCTAGTTTTTGGAGCCCTATAAATTGGGGCATTTGGGAGATGTTTTCGACAAGATTTTTTAGTGGGTTTTGAGCCAGTTTTTCCTACTCTTTCAAGAGATTTTCTCCACTTATTTGAGAGCAAATATTTCCAATCAAAAAGGGAGTTTTATCAAGAGTGTTTTAAAAGTAATTTTCTTGAGTTTTTCCTCCACCATCTCTTTCCTTATTTTCTCACACAACACTTAGCCATCCATTGCTATATCTACCTATAGGGATTTGTTGTGAGAGGATTTTAGGTGATCAAAGTATTGTGATCACCAAAGTTCATCTTTGTTCTTTGAGGAGGCGGACGAGTGTGTTCGCAGGTGTTTCGAGTTCGTGTGTGAACTCTTTGTTTGAGGTGCGGCCTCGACGAGCTAGTGAGCTTGCGGTGTGTACGGGTCTAAGAGCTTGTTGGTGTTGCGGCACCGAGTGATCCGATGGGATGATTATAGTGGAAATCCTTCATAGTGTTGAAGGCGGGGATGTAGAGCAAGTGTGCTCGAACCTCGAAACAAATCTCCCGTGTTTGCGATTGCTCTTTCTCTCTCTCCCTTACTTGTTTATATCTTGCATGCTATTATTATCTTTATCTTTATATGCTTGATATCCATGTTGTGCTTAATTGTTATTTGCTTAGGGATTGTTTGCTAACACTTGTATTCAACCAAGAGAGCCAACGCGGCACCTCAACTCTTATTTAGAGGAATCTTGAGGAGTTAGTCCAGAGCCCTTCACGGGTTATTCGGCTACACTCTTGTGTTATACGTAGTGTTTAGTTTAAAATTTTAGTTTGCATCATTTTTTAATTTCACATTTAGTGACCATTAGATTAGCCATCACCTATTCACCCCCCCTCTAGGTGATTTACAATTGGTATCAGAGCCAAGTGCTCTTGATTTGGGTCTTACAACCTAGAGTTAAAAATCCTCATTTTAGGCTAATCACAATATTTTTGTACACACTATGGACTTCATGACACCTCCCACCTTTGACATTCTTAACATCCAAATTTGGAAGGTTAAGATGTCTTTATACCTCAAAGCCCTAGGCATTCATGTTTATTTTGCCACAACTAAAGATTCATATTGTTTAAATGGAAAAAACATTGAGGCTAATGCAAAAGCCCTACATGCTTTAAGATCTACCATAAATGATATTTATTTATCTAGGGTTGCTAATCTTGATTCGGCTTTTGTAGTTTGGAACTCATTGATCTCCCTTGACGAAAATGAACAATACTATGCGGGGAGCGACTCGGTTGTTGGAAGCGACACCTCCAACGTGTGCTATATGGAACAAGGGGATCACCCCCTTGAGGTAACTACCGAATCTGAGGTAGAAGATAATGATATGTCATATGATGAACTTGCATATTTTTGTCAACAACTCTTAGAAAAATATGACATACTTAAGAAAGATAATAAGAAAATGAAAAACAAATTTGATTGCATGTTAAAAGAAAAAGATTCTTTGCAAGAAAAATTTGAAAATGTTTTAAAAGAAAATGAGTCTTTTAAAAATAAGATTGCATGTTTTAAAAAAATGAAAATTTGAAAAATGAAAATGTTTCCTTGATGTCTAAATTAAATGATCTTTGTGAAGGAAACACAAATTTGAAAAATAAAATTATTTTGGTGGAAAAACAAAAGGAAGTTGCTTTTAATGAAAACACTTCTTTAAAAAGAAAAATTGTTGAAAAAGAAAAAGAAATATCTCTAAAAAGAAAAAGAATAATGACTCTCATTCTCACCATGCACTTCATGCCACAATTGATCAAAATGAGATAAATATTTTAAAAAATAAAATAAATTGTTTGAGCTCAACTTTGAGCTCATGTGCATTTAATCATAAGAAATTGGAATCCTTATTTCAAAAGAAACAAGTTCTACATGTTCATGCACATCATCCACATCATGCATATGCTCATATTGCACGTCATGACCACACCCACACACATATGCATCCTAAGGTGTACAAATGTACACATTGTGGCCGCAAAGGCCATTTAGCAAAATTTTATTATGATAAGATAAATGCTTTAAATTTTGCTACTAATATAAATGTTTGGGTTCCTTACAAAGCTAACCCCCAAGGACCTAAAAGAAAATGAGTACCAAAATTCCCACCTTGTGTATTTGATGTAGGTGAGGGCTCTCACAAAACGTGAGAGGGATGGTGCCTTGGTGGTGGTTGCACATGGACTAGAAGGACACATATTTGATGCACCGCTATCAAAGAGTTTTGGTGGGACAACCACCATGTTTTGGAGAATTAGAGCACAGTTCTTTGGTTTGGTAACTATCTCTAAACTCCTATTTTATTTATTTACATGCTTGTCCATATATGATATTTTTAGCATGCTCATGTTTTATTTGTTTTTGTGCTTCATGTGGTAAATACTCGTTTAAATGTAATTTTTATTAAAACTTGAATGTATACTTGTATAAGTAGTGAGCAACAAATTGATTCTTATATGTTTGCACTTCATTGTTTATTTGTACTCACTATATGCACATGTATAGCCTTGTTTTGATGATTCTCTCATTTACACTTGTTTTGCCTATTTTCATATTGTACTTCATGTATATGTAGTTTATATTCAAATCTAATAAATATACATGTATACCCCATGAGTCATTTGCCTTCATATAATTTATATTATGGACTCTTTTATGTTTGGGATATGTATGTATATTGTTAGGATTGGATAAAACATACATATACCTAGAAGTTTATTGTTTTTTTATAAAAATGAATTTTCATGTTTTGTTTGATAAAATAAGATTTATGATCATTTTGAGCTTCATTGATTAATTTCATAAAAATGCTAATTACATAAATTTTGAACACTCACACTTTATTTATTTAATTCATGACTTTGTTTCATGATTATTTTTGAGCCTTATAGATTTTGAATGTCAACTCTTGTGTATTTGGTATGATTCATGAAAAACATATGTTTTGGTTTCATGTTTTGAAGGATCTTTAACTAGTTTTTCAAAAATTAATTTAACTAGTTATTTATTCTTCAAATTAGTAGTTTATGAGATATACACATGATCTTATTATTGTTTCAATTGGTATTATTGAATCTTTTCAATTGGTATCAATATTGATATTTTTGTATATACTCATACTTTGTTTCCTATATATGTATGCTTCATTTCATATAGTATCAATTTCGATTGGTATTTCCCTCTCATACATATATATGAGTTATTTGTGCTTGAATTAAAATTGATTTACATGTTTAAAGCACAAAGTTTATTTATGATAAGAAAATGAAAAAAAATTGATCACTATTTTTCAAAATTGATATCAAAATTAAAAATTTGTAATGTTTATTTACTATTGATATCTTAAATTATAATTTTCTAAGATATCACAAAATTTGTTTTATTGAGAAAAATTCAAAATTTTGTTTGAATAAGAAAAATTAAAAATATCTTTGATTTGTATTACCTATATGCAGGGAGAGCTTAACATCTCTTCTACATATAGATTCATGTTGAGTGTATCTTATATTGAGGAGCTTGACAATACTTCTTTATGCGGTACACGTGTGTAGGGGGAGCTTCACATCTCCTCTTATGCATTGCATATTATGCGTTATGTGAATTAGGGCTTGTCATCCCTCTTTCATGTAATGTATATATGTAGGGAAGTTAACTTTGTGTCTTCCTCTTCATGAATGTATATCACATATATCCTTTATTGATTGATTTGAGTTTACCCCTTTGTTGATTCTTTGTTTCGAACAAAAAGGGGGAGAAGAATTTGTTGATTTTATTTTTACTTTAACCCCTTTGTTGATGATTGACAAAAAGGGGGAGAAGTATTTGGAAATTTTTGATATATATGCATGTTTTAGAAAAGGATTTTTGTTTATGCATATATGTTTTGTTTTGCAAATAGGAAAAAAAGAATTTGATTTGTTTTATGCTTGATTGGCATGTTTATCTCCGTACATTTGCATACATGTTTATGAGCATTCATTGCATATTTTGTTTATTTGTTATGCATGAGTTAAGGGAGAGCATCTTTGAAGCTTTACTTTAATCCATGCATATATAACTTCATGAGTTTTATCATCATCAAAAAGGGGGAGATTGTTGGCCCAAAGGCCCATCACTCTAGTCTTGATGATGATCAACTCATGTAGTTATAGTACTAATGATCTTGTGTTTAATTAGTGACAGATTTATGATCAAGATCTTAATATGTGTGTAGCTTAAACAAAAGATTTAAAGTCAAGTTTTGGAGCTAGCACGGTTTGATCCAAGAGCTATTGGATCGAGTTTGGACCAAGTCAAGAAGATGAGAGACTTCAAGTGAAGACTTCAAGAAGATGAAGACTTGTGTCTAGGTTTGTTTTTATAAGATTTTATTTTAGATAAAATGTAAAGGATAGAATAATTGGTGGATTGCTCAAGTATACCATATGCACACACACTCTTGATTTAGATGAGTTTTCATAAAAGAATTTTCATTTTAGAAAAGACTTTTCATTTTGAAAAATACCGGTTTGGTTTTCGGTATTCCATGAATTATGTTTTTAACCAAACCCATGTTTAGTGCTTAAATGTCAAAAACATAGATATTTCACCATATATGTGTAGTGGATCATATCCATACACACTATGCTTTAAATGAGTTTAAAATATCTTATTTTTGTATTTGGAGAAGTTTGGAAAATAAGTTTTGAAAAAATCAATTTTGGAAAAATACAGTTTTTGTTTTGAGCCAAAATTTTCAAGTTACAAAAATAGTTCAAATTATTTGTAACATGTCTTGATTTTGCTCAAGCATGTTTGTTTATCAAAATAAAGTGTTAAAACTATTTTTGTAGATTTTTCATGATTTTATGGGATTTTATTAAAGCTAAAAAGGTCAACATATTAATCCCCAAATAGTCTGGTCTGGCTTCTGCCGGTCGACCGACCGATCGACCGCGCTCTGAAGTCGGTCGACCGGGCAGTCGACCGACGTGCACAAACGTGCACGCTAGTTTGCACTGGAGGGCAGGTCGACCGACTCGGTCGACCGTCCAGAGAGCTCTGCTCTCTATTCCAGAGGCTCGGTCGACCGGCCGGTCGACCGTTGCCGCAACGGTCAGAAATATGACCGTTGGCGGTCGACCGGGCAGTCGACCGACAGGTCATTCTGGCTCCCTAACGGCTAGTTTTTGGAGCCCTATAAATTGGGACATTTTGGGGCTATTTTCGACAAGATTTTTTAGTGGTTTTGAGCCAGTTTTTCCTACTCTTTCAAGAGGTTTTCTCCACTTATTTGAGAGCAAATATTCCAATCAAAAGGGAGTTTTATCAAGAGTATTTTAAAAGCGATTTTCTTGAGTTTTTCCTCCACCATCTCTTTCCTTGTTTTCTCACACAACACTTGAGCCATCCATTGCTATATCTACCTATAGGTATTTATTGTGAGAGGATTTTAGGTGATCAAAGTGTTGTGATCACCAAAGTTTATCTTTGTTCTTTGAGGAGGAGGACGAGTGTGTTCGCGAGTGTTTCGAGTTCGTGTGTGAACCCTTTGTTTGAGGTGCAGCCTCGGTGAGCTAGTGAGCTTGCGGTGTGTACGAGACTAGGGAGTCCAAGAGCTTGTAGGTGTTGCGGCACCGAGTGATCCGGTGGGATCGATTATAGTGGAAATCCTTCATAGTGTTGAAGGCGGGGATGTAGAGCAAGTATGCTCGAACCTCGAAACAAATCTCCCGTGTTTGCGATTGCTCTCTCCCCCCTTACTTGTTTATATCTTGCATGCTATTATTGTCTTTATCTTTATATGCTTGATATTCATGTTGTGCTTAATTGTTATATGCTTAGGGATTGTTTGCTAACACTTATATTCAACCTAGAGAGCCAACGCGGCACCTCAACTCTTATTTAGAGGAATCTTGAGGAGTTAGTCCAGAGCCCTTCACGGGGAATTCGGCTACACTCTTGTGTTATACGTGGTTTTTAGTTTAAGAAGTTTAGTTTGCATCATTTTTTAATTCCGCATTTAGTGACCATTAGATTAGCCATCACCTATTCACCCCCCCTCTAGGTGATTTACACAAGCATCTTTTCATACTCGATTGGTTCATCGTTTTGTTGCGATTGGACTTGAAAAGATGAAGTTTTGTTTTGGAATTTGTGGTGAAATTATAAGTCCGTCAGATTTTATGATTGTTACTTGGACTCGCGCATACTCATTTCCAAGATTGATGGTTTTGTATTTTGAACTGGTAGAACTGAGTATGAATCTTGAAAATATTGTAGACAAGGTGGATATGTAGGATAAGTTGGTTGAAAATTAGACTCAGGGAGGTGAATCTCCATTAACTCTGTTAAGAGTTGAAATTATTTTAGAAATTATGGTCATAAGATTGGAGGCATGGGTTATATTGATTCGGATAAGACCAATCTGGCACACTAGGTTGGTTAAAATTTTGATATGCCGGGTTGGTAATATCCGAAAAAGAGGTCGGGGTGTAATACGGATTACCATTAAAATTGAAAAAAAATATTGTTATAAGTTATATCACACAGGAAATGTCAAACACAAATAACGAAAAACAAACAAATAAGCAAACAAATAAAAAGAAAAAAAATCTAATCTAAGTTAGGGTAAACTTTAGACCTAGACGACTCCTAAATGGTTAGACTGTTCACGAGGGGTATATTGCCTAATATGAACACAAGTTAATCGGCCAGGTAGGGGCATGATTGGTATGAGGTATTCGCGCAGAAGCGATGGGCCTAATTAAGCCAAACCATCAGCCTTCGGGGTTTTGCCTCTCAATCCCCAACCTTAGTTACCGATTTGGCAAGAGTCAGATTCAAATCAACTTCCTCTGTAGGTCAGTCTCCTATTTGAGTCTGAGATGTCCCTAGGGCCAACGTCTACTTAATTTTAGTTAGGTTGGGTTAGTGAGTGAGGAGATTGTTTGTGGGCTAAGGGAGGGTAATTACTTCCACATCTTATTTTGTTTATAGGACAAGCCCTTAAATCAATTTAGTACAGTGTACAAGTATATAGAAAAAGTAACAATCAAGCAATATTTCATATAAGAATGAACCTTATACTAAATGCTATGCACACATATCTTGGCTCAGCACTCTTCAACGGTAAATAAAAAATGTAATGAAATAGACACGTGCCTAAATGTAAAATCTAAATCATTTTTAGCATTACAATCAACTTTTTACTATTGTGTTAGAAATGTATATACAGTGAGTCAAACAAGGAGATAAATACTACAGATATTAAACTATACAATTCAGCCAACCTGTAGAAATACATGTTAGTAGTTCACTCAGATTACCACAAGAATGTAGCAAATCTGAGGGCTTCTGGGCTCTGCTTTCTTGAGCAGAGTCAAGGGCTACTTATATATCCAATGCAACAAAAATTTCTTGTTGTTAAATCTGTACACCAAAAATAAAGAAGAAAGTTAATCAAAAATATAAATCTCAAAAGAGAATAACTTACCGTTCCTCCCCGGCAACGGCGCTAAAATTTGATTGAGATTTTACCTGCACACAGAAAATACAGAATTTCAGAACTTTAGAATAGAATGTGCAAGTACTCAATACTACTGATATAGCATGTGGCTATGCGGGTCGTGATCCACAAGGAGAGACTAGCGATGAAAGTTTTTTTAGCAAGTTCTATTTTAAGTTACAAAGAATGGTTAAAATTCTTCTTTTAATTTTAAAAAGAAAAGGAAAAAATAGAGTTAAAGTCAAGTTAGGAAGAAAGTGGTAGAATGAGAAGGTGGAGAAAATAGAAGTGATATGTACAAAGAAATTGAAAAATAGTGAAAGAGATTTGGAAGATTGTGGTGTTGGTAATTTACACTAAAAGTTAAAAGAAAGAAATTAAAAATAATTAATTACCTCCTTTGACTAAAAGCTTACCTTGAATCTTTGGCGACAATGTTACCTTGAAGTGGAGGCAATCAGCGCATAGCCTATAAGAGTTGACTCTCGTCTCTTCCACATTATATCATCAAGACATAATAAGCATAAAATGATACAGACTGAGACTAAGATCCATCGTCATGAGCTATTAGTGGCACTCGCAAAGGCAATGCTCTTTTGATGCTATAAGACTCACTTGGATAGCAATTGATACAAGAAAGAGAGAAGTAGAAAAGAAGAAGAAGACACAAACACAAAGTACAAAAAAAAGGTAACTATAGATTCAATTTTATAACAATAAGAGTAAAGAAGAACAATTTACACCGGTGTCACTCTCAGCACAAGCTTCATTCTCATTCTCCTATGAAACTCTGATCTCCTCTGAATTACATAAATGAAAACTAAAAATTACATAAAAAGAAAAATAAAAACCTATACTAAAAAGAATGAAAAAGTGAACTAAATTCTATATCTTTATCATCGTCTCCCATACACTCTGAAAAACCCAGTATTTATATGCAAAATCTAACGGGGAGGGGCGTACGAAGATAGGGGAAGCAAACGCCCCCCAACTGTTACAACAAAGCTGTGAAAATGCAGCTTTCGCGGTCTAAGTGTGGCCAGGTGGCCACACCCAAATGGTGGGGTCCCCGGTTTCGAGAGATTATTTTATCCGATTTTGAATTTCTCGTTTCAGCTCCTGGATTTGACGAAACGATTTTTGATCGTTGGCTTTAACCAATTGATTTGAAGGGATATGTTTTTAACAGATTTTCAACTGATTTGAACCGACCTGATCTACCCTGATTTACTGATTTCAAATCAATTCTGATTTAAATCAGAATTTGATGGGCCTTTGGGCTCGTTTCTCTTCCCTCTCCTTTAGCAATGGGCCTGCAAATAAATTAAACAATAATTAGGAAAAAGAAGAGTTTATTCTATAATAAGTATGAGAATATGATAATGAATGTGCAATATTAGAGACCGATTATGGTGCAATTGTGAGTTAATCAGATTTTGAGTTTGTCATTCAGACTCACGCAAGAGTTTCGTACTCAATTCCAAGACTAATAGTTATTCATTTTGAATCGGTGAGACTGAAAAAGATGAGTATGACTCTTGAAAATTTGGTTGAAATGATGAGTCCAACATGTTTTGTAATTGTCATGTTATTTCACTAGACTTCCAGACTCTTTTCTAACTAAGATTTTTCTTCAATTGGATATTTTAGAAAAGGAGTATATGAAGTTGATGTAGGAAGGATTGTGAATTGAGCAAGTTTTGAGTTTGTTATTGGGACTCAAACATGGCTTCTATACTCTTTTTCAAATCAGATTTTTCTTCGGTTGGTGAAACAGGAAAATGAGTATATGAATCAAAATTGAGGAATGAATATTGTGATAATTATGATCAGGTGGTTGAACATTTGACTCGGAAGAGGTGAATCCTCATAGACTCTGTAAAGAGTGGAAAGTATTTTAAAGTTATGATCATAAGATAGAGAGATGGGTCATATTGAGTCGAATAAATCGAATCCGGCTTATATGGTTAGTTCATATTGTACATAGCCGGGTTGCAGTTTTCTAAGTCAAATAAGGTCAGGGTGAAAAATTGATTCATGTAGTTGATCACAAACAAAAAAAAAAAGCAAACAAGCAAAGAACATTTACAAAAATAAGCCTATTTTAGGGTTGACATAAACTTAGATGACTCCTAACAGATTAGACTGTCCATGGGAGGTATATTGCAACAATCTAACCACAAGTTAATCAACTAGGTAGGGATAAGACCAGTGAAAGATATTCATGCCTGAGCAACGGGCCTAATTATATCAAACCACTATTTTTCAAGGTTTCGCCTCTCAATTTCTAACCTTTGACATTAATAACAAGAGTCAAATTCTAATAACTTCCCCCCTGGTCAATTTCTTAAATGAGTCTGAGATGTTTCTAGGAGCCAATGTCTAGCAAGTTTTATTTAAGTTTGTGTTGTGTGAGTGTGGCAGTGATTTTTGAGTTAAGGGATTGTAACGAATTCCCTTATATTGCGTTTTGACCTTAATTTTCGATTCGTGCAAGTGTGCAATATAGATAAGAATGAACACACAAAGTAAATAAATCACCCACGTGTTTGTCCAATTATATGCAATGCAATATGTACAACTCAGTTTAGATCACAACAATGGAAGAACAAAACATAATATATTAGAATAAAAATTGACACGTGCCTAGATGCAAATGTCTAAACTATTTTAAAACATCCAATTACCATAGTTTAGTTCTTCATTATTATAATGCACGATAATCTAAATAGAAAACTGGCAGCATAATACACACACACATATGGAAATAAAGATACCCTGCAAAAGATGGAGATCAAAGCTCGAAAAATGCGGCATTTTCACCGCAAAAAAAGGACTGGCCACGGAAAACAATGGGCAACAACTCTTTGCTTTCTTGAGTAGGGAGATAAAGGGGAGTATAGGCTTCTAAAGTTGTTAGATTCTGAAAATTTTATCTGTACCTAGAAACTGAGAAGAAAAGTTAACAAAAACGTGAAATCACAACGCTTCCATCCCCGACAACAGTGCCAAAATGTGATCGAGGAAAAAGCGTGCATGAAAAGTGTGTGTTTAAAATCAAAAGTTAAAAGTTATATGCTTTGGCTTCCTCGATACTTCCGTTATAGCATAAAGGCTAAATGGTTGGAATCTACAAGGACGAGAGGTGATAGAAGTATAAATGGTATGTTCACGTATGTGTTAACATTTCTTCAATGTTTCAACGATTCAAAAGAAAATGAAAACAAAAAGTGAAAAGAGAAGAATACGGTGAAAATGATGAAGAGGGACATAGAAGAATGATTGTTTAAGGAGTGATTATTAAAACAAGTAAAAAAGAAAAGATACAAGAAAACTCATGACTACTAACTACTAATGGCTCCACTAATATGCTAACCTTTTAGTGATAGTTGTCTCACATGGATCATTGGCCATCACTAGTTCTTGACTTCAAGAGCTTTTTAAAGCATGACCCATAAGATCACTTTCACACCCAAACTTAATAAACAAAAACAAGTTACAATTAAACTATTAAAACTAAATTAGAAAAAACATTGAATAAAATAATTTTACCTTGTTAAAGAGTTAGATGATAGAGTGTTAGAATCCATCATCATGAGCCATCAATGGCTCTTGCAAGAACAAGGCTAAGTAGAGGCTATTAGATTAATGTAGATTATCAAGTATGAAGTTAAAAAGTTAGTGGTTAGTAGTTAGTTGTCATGAGAGAAAACTTAGCTAAACATGTTAGAAGTTAGAGAAGAAACAAATAGAGATAAAGGAAGAACCTTTCATAGAATGTCACCCTCCATTATAAGAACTCTTTCTTCTATCTAAAAAGAAAAGAAAAAGGAAAGTAAAGAAGAAAAATAACTAAACTACACAAAGGGGAGAAATCTATACTATAAAACCCCTCTCCTCCAAATCTCTGGCCGATACAGGGTATTTATAGACGCGAGATGGATACCAGAGAACACATATGAGATCACGTGTTAAAGTTCGAGACATGGCCTACAAGATGGCCATAGAAACGCGACAAAAGCCGTGTTTTCGTGGCCATATTAGGGCCACTCGCACAGCGCCAGAGTGTGCAGCCTTCTGTAGCACACTACTCCATGTACGTGCTATAGGTTCTTTGATATTTGTTCCCTGTTGTAGCAGAATAGGCTTCAAAACTCAATGGCTATATCTAGGCTCTACAAGCCACCAAATAAATGAGATTTTTGAGTTTCTTCTTCATTTCATGACGTTGACCTAGAAACATACAAGAAAGCTATTATTAATAAAATTTTATACAAAATAAATATGAAAATTTGACAAGAAATAGACAAATATGGATACTAATCACTCCCTAAGGTTTTCTTACCATAAATGGTGGAGAGTTCGTGGAGATATCAACGGAAAATGAAGAGTACTATGAAGAGCCTGCTGGAGCACAGTAGAAGACTGAGAGACTGCTTTTAGTTATGAAGAAAAGGAGAGTTTGGACACATTTCTTAGTATTGAGATTTGTACCCAGTTATTTGATTTTTGTGGACTTTATTAGTTGAATAAATCTTTGATTAGTTTTATTTCAATATGCATACTCTATTTGGACTTGATATGTATATGCAGCAAATGGAAAGAGGAAAATGATATAATTTGTAGGTTAGAGGCTTAGCATGCTTTATTAAGTGTGTCGCCGGCCCAAGTCACATGTTTATCTCATTTCGTGGGAAGTGGAATGTGACATGGTTCTTTTTGGTATCAGAGCATAGGTTTAGATGAAACCCACTAATTATAATACAATTAACTTAATAAATTAGATTCTTAGCTACTGTATACTGATTCACATATGCATGCAAACTCACTTTTTCATCGCTTAGGGTTTCCTTTTTTAGCTTTCTATGTGTCTTTTATCTCTCTATTTCTTATTCTCAGAAAGATGTCTTCTCATCGTTTTTCAAACACCAATTTTGATTCTCGTGCTAAACTCTTGGAGGTTCTTAGTGTCCATCAGAACATCATTGAGGCCCAAACTACTTTCTTAGAAATAACTATTATTATAAACTATTTGATTACTGTTTCTTTTTAGGATGATGTTTGTTTTTGTATAGTACTAGAGTAATACTTATACTTGTTACACTTTGCAATTTAAATAATTAATAATTTTTTAATTTTTATAAGATTTTAGGTAGTATTAGTTAGCTAACCGATAATACTTTCTAATAATTTTATCAAGTAAATAGATTGATCTAATTTCAAAAGTGACTATGCATCTTGTTTTTTATTTCAATTATTTTTATAATTTATTTGTATATATATATTACTGATTGTATTTAATTATTACTAGATATTTAATTATCTTAGTTGATTATTAATTGCATTATTAGAAAGAGGAGTATAGTTTTGCACTGATTGCTATTATTACATATGATCTATGTAAATTTGTTAATTTTCTACATTTAAGTTTTATTTAGTGTCTTGTATGAATAATACCATGTGTTTTCTTTACTAAATATATTTATATACATTTTTTAATATTACATTTATATAAATATTTTAATATGCTCCTTTCTAGTCATTCTATTTTTATTTTTTGTGGGGCCTTTTCATTTCATTTTTTTTGCTGGTATAATTTCATGTTAATTTATAAGTTCATAAATTATAAGATTGTATCAAATTTTATTTAGATTTTATTTTTAATAATAATTATCTATTGTACACCAGTACATTCTTACTCTTATTGATTTCTTATGAAATTTTTTTCATTATTCCTGCTATTATTACTTCGTGCTTGATCTATTATTTTTTTAACAATATTTTCTTTTTCATAACTTATACTTTATTTTTAACTATTAGTCATTATTTGTTCATTCAGTTATAATAATCTTTTTTTATAATAAAGTTTGATCCTGCTCTTGTTTTATCCTTTAATTTTCTCATACTCTTTTATGATTAGTCACTTATTTTTGTCTTTTATTCTTTTTTGTACTAATTCAACACTATATTCCTCAAATCTTCTTTATATAGCTCTTGATAAGGTTTAGATAATTAATTATTTTCTAAAAATTAATTCTTTTGTATTCTTTTATTATCTTTATTTTTTTCATCATTTTTCATTTATACTCTTTTATATTCTTTCATATATTTTTACAATGTTTTTCTATAATATATATCTAGTGCTGATTGTCTATTTATACTCATCTTCTTTGCAAACGTCAAAATTATATAAATTAATTCTTTCTCATTTACTTGAATACATTTGACCTTATTTGTCTATTCTTTTAAATATTTTAACTAGTTATATTACCTTATTACTTTCACTTTTATTACTTATCAGAAATTATAAATCCTCATTATTATTATACTAAATTTATTTGTTATAATAATAATATATTTGCTTTTATTTATACTAATTTAGTCACAGTTCTTCATATTTTTCTTATTGTAATTGAAGTTTAAAATTTAACATCAATGTAAGTTGATATTATATTGTATTATTATCTTATATACCACTTTGTATAAGTAGTTATTTAAAAATGTTAACTAATGATTTTAACCTCACTCATTTTTTATTTAATCATTATTTTAATAGTTATCAACTTAACTAATTTGTTAGTAAATTAACCCACATTTATGAGTCCCTATTGACTATTTTATGTTAGTGTCAATATTATTTACAACTGTTTTCTATTTTTTAATATTATATTATTAACTTTTATTTTGTTATTAGTAAAATTATTTCTTTTATTTTTCTTTAAATCACTTTTTTTAATGTTCATAACTGACTCATAGTTTGAGATTGTTTATTTTTTTTACAAAATTATCTTTTCTAGTTTCGCAATTCATATATGTTCCTAAACTGGTTTTAAAATTCTTTCAGCATGTTTTCTGAAATTTTCAAATTTTATACTTTTTAATGAATAGGCTTCAAATGTGCTATCATATTTTTGTATTCTCCTTTAAATTATTTTTCTCAACTTATCTATTTTAAATTAGTTTTGTGAAATTTTTGACAATTTTTATACTTTCAAAAGCCTTATTTAGCTTTATAAAGTTATTTTTTTCAAATAGAGTTTCTAAATTTTCTTATCAAATTTATTCATATGTTATTAAGTGCTCTTTGACATTTTATATATTTACAATATTTATAGTGTTTAAAAGCATACCTTGTGATTTTGTAAATTTATTATTTATAAGTTTACTATTTTCAAATAGTTTACTCAATTAAGTTAAGATTTAAAATGCTGAACTTTTAATATTTAGAATAGTTGGCCCATAAGTTGACCATTTAATAACTTCAAAAGTTTATTAGTTTCAAAAGAAAATATTTTTTATTGACTATTTTTTTATGACAGTGCACATTTGTTTAGAGTTATATATACTTTTTGACTTCATTAACTGTTAACATATTTTTTTTATTAATGGTAAACCTTAAATTTCATGTAGCTTTTACAAAACAACTTCAAAATTTTTTTTACCAAATATATATATATATTTTAAATTTAATGTTTTAGAAATAATTTCTTTTCAAATTAAGTTACAATTTATATTAGTACAATATTGTAATAAATTTTTGTACTTGCGAAAGATGATATGGTTGCTCTTGTTTCATGGGATCCGCACTTTCCGAGAGAGTCCGTTTGAGAATCGACCATCCTTCCTTTGAAAATCCACCTCTTGCATCTTTTGATGTTTATGATTCCCACTCTCCTTTCAAACTAATTTGGATTTTCTTCTTGTTTCTCATTTTTCATCTTGATTTTGATTTTTGAAACTAGCCATCTCACACGAATCGATGAGAAATCAGAGTAGCACAACAGAAGTGTGGTGAGGCATAATGCACAAAGAAGTGATGTGGGAGCGAGAAGAAATCATTTACAATCGATTACCCTTCCTTTGACTCCTATCCTATCATGTTTATTCTTGATTTTTCTATTCATTATCAGTTTGATCCTTTTTATCATTTTATACCATTATTGAAATTTCGATGATGAAATTTTTCTAAGATGGGTAGAATGTAATATCCCTAGTTAATTATATATATTAATATTTAACGATCATTACTATTCTAAATTATCATCCCTAATTATTATACCATATATTTTATATTAATTTTTAGTTAATGCTAGACCCAATTATTTACTCATTTTCTTTCATTCTAATTCCCTCTTTCCCACTTTTCTTTTTTTTTTTTAAATTTCCCAAGCATGAATCACAAAATCTGGCCCATATAATCTTCTTTTCAATTTCTCTTGATTTCCTTATTGTTTTCCTAAGCATTAAACCAAAGCCCATAACTTAATTTACTATCTAATCGGGTTTAGATTTTCATACCCAAACCAAATAAGAAACCCAACTCAAATAGAATTTTTTCTCCTTATCCCCTTTAAATCCAAGAAATATTCAAAGGAAAAAACCATATAAATTCGTTCAAAATTCTTCCTCATCCAAAAAGACCCCCAAATCAAGTTTAAACTAATAAATAAGTATTCAAATTTATAAAAATATCTAAATACTAACTAAAAACCAATTTAAATTTAAGCTTAGCACTATAAAAGGATGATAAAACTCATCGTATATAGCCATCTATAAATAAATACGAAATTAATCCATAAAAAATAATTTACTCTATGAGCGAGGAGAAGACTATTACCCATCAAACTTTGGAGTTGATCATCAAAAAGCCAAGTACCTAGAGCCTATTCTTTTCTTTCTTTTTAATCTAGTAGAAATCAGGTCTGGAATTCTCTTTCATGATCTTTCTCATTGGTCTAATTACATCTAATTATGATAGAATGACAACCATGCATAAGGAATTCTTTATGGCCAATTCGTGATACATATCTTATTTTTAGCATTATACTGTTTCTTTTATATTCTTGTGTTAGTCTATGGAGTATGCATGTATGTAGGTATGAATTTAATTCTTTCAAGGCATTTACAAAATTTTAATTATTTAAAAGAAAGTTAAGATCAGTCAAGATTTTAAGTTTTAATCTTTTTTGCTTTTGATGAATTTGTTTACATAATGGTTTTTGTATAATTGTTTATGCATAATAAATTCTGAAAACTTTTGATATTATAAATATAGTGTCCTTCAGCGTGGTGCTCTTAATTAAAAATTCATTTAAACATATGCATTAAAGAGAGATAGCATGAGTTATATACTTGATTCTCATCATATTTTCAATTGGTATCACAATTGATATTTTCATGATTATATACTCATCTTTGATTTTCTATATATGTATGCTTCAAACTTCAAAAAGTATCAATTTCTTTTAGTATTTACATTTTCATACATATACATATGATTTAATTGTGCTTACTATATCTTTACATCCTAAAGCACAAATTATATTATGTTAAACTTGATTTAGTTCTTAATGATAATTATTTTTTCTTGTATGCTCTTAATTGAAAATATGATTAGTATCAAATGTATAACTTATGCTACCTCCCTTTCATGCACATGTTTAAATGAATTTTCAATTAAGAGCATACAAGTTTCTTGATGTTCAGTAACTATGTGTTCTTGGTAAATTCATTATAGATTTTTTGCATAATTGAGTAACTGAGCCTGAGACTATATAATTCAGTAATTCTATATTGAGTTCTTAGTTATCTGATTATACGTGGGATAATTACTGAATTAAAAACTATATATGAAAGTAACAAAATTTTATAAATTTGTTCCTAACTCAATTTTGAAAAATTTTGTCCAGTCCATGCTATTCTGAAAATTCAGTTTTAGTCCTGAGATATTGTTGATTAGTCCCTGAAAATTCTTGAATTCTTTTTTAGTCCTGAGTAACTGCTATTTAGCCTCTGTGACTTCTGAAAACTTTTTCTAACCCTAAAATATTACTGTTTACTCCTTCGATATTTTCTGAAAATCATTTGAGTTCAATTTTCTAGTTTAAAATCATATTTTCATTTTTCTTTACTTACAATTATGTAGAAAAGCCCCTAATATTTACTGTAATAATATTTTATATAAAATTAATTTATATGGCAATAATAATTTATGAAAGATTTTAAATACATTTTTGATTCCATAAAATGTCTTCTAAAACTAATTTAAAAGTTAATATTTAGATTAGCCAAACCAAAATTTTTACTAAATTAAATTTCTAATCTCTAAATTTAAATCATGAACTTCTTGCATACTTCTTTAATATCATAGCCTACAATTGGGTTGTAACAAACAAGTGGACTATATGCTATCATAGATTTTATTTATAAATTTTGACCTTATGGAAATATAAATCAATTTCATTAAAAATATATTTTATTTACTTTCAATCTTAGCTAGAAATATATTATAACTCTTAAAAGTAGTACATTTTGGGGGGAAAAAAAATAGTCATACATTGCGTGTGACCCGGAAAGAAACTAGTTTTACTATGCATTTAAGAAGATGAACAAGCTAACGCACATTCAGATTATCTCTCTCTTTATTGAGATATAACATTATGAAAATGAGAAGTGAATACAAATAAAGCAAGAAATAACTATGAAAGTCCATTCCCGCCCCCTCCCCCCCAACCCCATTTATGTGTTTTATTTTATTTAGAAAGATTTAGAAGACCTAGTTGGTGGAACCCACAGAACAAGTCGTGCACGGGGTTGGGCTATCGAGAATCCTGCCAACCAAGACCAAGGCACATGACAAGCATGGAAAAAAAGGCAGGCTCTCCGTTTGGGGAAGACATGGGGTCATTACTCTCCAATTTGGGCATGTGTGATAGAAAGGACATTTTACGCCCAAGTCTCATCTTATTACCATCTTCACACAGTGGGGTGCTGGGTGAGGAGGAACAAAGATTTGCTTCTTTCTAGACCTCTCTCCATTCTGAGGTCTCACTATATATTGGCATAAAGTTATACATGTATGATGATATAACCATCCAACTTCATGCAATTTTTTTTAAATATTTACTTATGACATAAGATACAATAATTCATGAGATAAAAAAGTGATGTAAGGTACACATCTGTACTCCATTGAGATGATTCGAAGGCATTCTCATGGAGAGATCGAAGCAGAGTTCAGTCCATGCAAAAGTCATTTGAATTCTGTGTGCTGATATCTGGCAGATCTTTGAGTCTAGGCAATTTCATCAGGGGTGAATGTGGGTTGGGTTGACTAAAAGCCGATGAATAGAATTTGGTTTATTTCTTAGGCCCAGGGTTAAGCCCATCAGTAAGACCAGGCCGGCCCGTTTGGTTGTGAATGACAGCACTTTGTTAACCCTTCCCTCCTTATATAGTGAAATTAGTATGAAATACATTATCTATTATTCATATATTTCATTGATAACCATGGGTAAATGCTAAAAACCCCTTTCTTTTGCCTAAACTTTCATTCTCTTTTAATAGGGGTTGTGTACCCTGGTCATGCTCCTCTACTACTTGTGTCGGAATTAGGTTCATGATGTGTGTTAAAAATGGCACCCATATATATATATATATATATATATATATATATATATATATATATATATATATATATATTATATATAATATGACAAATACGGTATTCAAATCAATATCTAAATGACAGTCATATTCACAATAAGAATAATGTGAAAAGTGCGTACGTGTGCGAAAATCAGCAATAAAACAGTCAAATTACGTTTCACCAACATGAAACGATCATTGATAGGAGATGATTAAAACTAACAATTTAGCAAACTATTGCGTAGACTAATCAATATCAATTTAAGAAGAAATTAACAATATGATCTATGTTACGAAAGCAAAAGATTCTACTATCAATAAAAAAAACTATGAAATTAAAGAAAAGCAGATAGGCGCAATCTCACGTTTGTGAAAATCAGTTAATTTGAAAAAAATTCAGAGATTAAATATCAGACTTGAAATAAATGAGTTGGATAAGAAACGTACCTACTGAATATCAGGTGTGATCTCAATGTCTTTGTGATGATTGTATATGTGTAGAACTTATCTCTATGAATTCAACGCTTTGAAAATCGCCTAAATCTGAGTCCGGATGTGAAAGTTATGACCCGAACAAAGTAGCTTGCTTGTGGCTGAATTTTGCTCATAAACTTTGTCTTCTGATTTTTTGAAATTTGTGAACAATGAGGGTTTTGTAATATTTTGAGATTTTTGAATTTTTTTTATAGAGAATTAGAAGAGGAATTTTTCTAGAGAAAAGAGAATTTTTTTAATAGGAAAAAGGCCAGAGAGATAGGAAATGAAATATGCTAGTTAGGGCCTCATACCACTAATATAGAGTTTCTCTAGCGCTTAACACCCAAGGAGAGAGATTTAGGAGAGATCACAGCTCGCACAAATTTGAGGAAAAACTGTCATAATTCATTGTATTTTGCTTGATACAATAGGTGTTTTATAGAATTGTATAAAATTGAATACAAGTTAAATTCAAACTCAAACTTTTAATCAAAATAGAATTACAATTATAAAATAAAGAAATTAAACTCCTAATAAGAATACAACTCCAAATAAGAAAACTTAAATTTTTAAAAAAAGCTAAAATTACATAGAGCTCTGCTACCACTGAAAAATTGAAATAAGGTATCTTCTTCATCGGTAGTGCGCATGCCATATACGTGACTTGATATCCGCATGAGAAGATACATGCAACTATATGATCACTAATGACCCAGCATCTATAAATAATTGAAAATAATTATCTATATTCACAGCGTAGGAAAATTTGACCCATTCTTTTCATGAGCTATATAGTATATTATACTATATATGGAAGGCAATAAGGATGGAAAAAAGCAGTTTCTGATAGAAGAAACCATTCATATTTTTGCAGTTGAAGAAGCAAATTCCAAAACAAGAGACTTAGTTCCCAATGGGCACTAAGCTCTCAACATAACTGATCACCTGGAATGTACAATCTTGATTCTTGATGCGAGTTAGAGGCCTCTGCGGGCTGCGATCATAAACCAAATCCTGTGCAATGTCAACCAGCTTGTTGAATGATTTATTTTTAAGATCGTAATACTCTAGCCTTTTAATTCCATCACCCATCATGAATAGTAAAAGCTTTCCATGTCGAATTGTGACCGGATAAAAAGCCTTCGGTGCAGAGAGATAAAGATCAATGCTGAAGCTCTGAGTCCACACATGGTTGATGTGATCCTCATATGTCCATATTTCCAATATGTTGCCTTCTTCTGGAAGGCGAACCATGCGCAGAACACCTTCCAAGTCTATGATCAAGTACTTTGCAGGTGTAGAGATACAGTGAGGCCAAGGGATTGGTGAAAACTTTTCATCTTTGAGACTGAAGGCAAGTATGGCGTATGGTGAGGATGTATGGATCCTGGTTTCAATCTTGAAGTAGACGGTTTCGCCAATAGATACGTGATCAGAAGTGTGAATAGCGTAGGGTGGTTCCTCATCGGTGGCCCTCCAACGCGAGTCTACTCCGACAGTAAAGACTTCAAAGCCCAAGCTATAGGTTCCTGCTTCAATGTTGCGGAAACGATAATAATATTGAGCAACTTTGTAGACATTGGCAGAGGGAACAAAGCCGAATCCTGCTCTGTTCTTGCTGCAAAGCGTGTCTTGGCTGCATTCTGGTAGGGTTTTGGACTCTCTAGTACCGGGATTGCATAAAACCAATCGATTTTCTATGTTTAGTAAGACCAAACCGTTTGAATGCATCGGATAGTCCAGGATCTCCTCTCCAACTGATTCTTTCCCAAACATGAATCTAGTTTTCGAGTTTCCTCCTCCTTCCTCGTAGGTGTATAGATTAGTCACTTGTTGCCTGCGAGAGGAAAGCGCAATGAGAAACTCAGAGCTTTCCCTTGCCCGAGCCAGGTGCGAGGTGATGAAATTAGCATCAGAGATTAAGGCATGCCAGGACTTGCATACGGACTTAAACCTGAGTAGACTTCTCACAGGGAGCTTTGGGAGTATTTCAGAGGCAATGATGTCTTCACTAATCACAATTCGGATGTTGTTTCTCTTGACAGGTGAGCAATAAGGATGATGGCTTCTACCTCGGCTTACTGCAGACTTCCTTCTGATCGGCGAGCATTGACCGTGATGATGATGACTACGATGAGCGCTTCTGAAATTGGAATAGTGATATTGACCGCTGGCAACGTTTCCCTTGTTTCTTGGATTCCACGAATTAAGAGAGTGCTGACCACAGCTGTCCCTAGTTCTTAGACGGTGAGGAGAACTGCGATGATGGTGGTGACGGGAACGTTTTCCATCAGCCATGTATTGCATCTGTCTAATACGACACCAAATTAAAGGGAAAAGAGCTCTTGATTTATATTTACTCTTAAAAATAAAAGAGAGACGCTAATTATAATCAGAGAGATCAATAGAAAGGAAAGGATTCCTCTCAAACCAGAGAAAAAATTAATTGTATATACACTTAGGCTACAAATTCTCTTAAAAAAAAAAAAAAAAACACTTGGCTACAACCTTTGCATTAAAAAAGAATTACAGAGACAGAGATATTAATCAGCCAAGAGAAGAAGAAGATGGAAGGACAACTTACAGTTTCAGACACCTATGAACGCAAGTGGAAAGCCGCTTCAAAATTTCTCCGGGGCACGTTTGCACACGTACAAAAAGAGAGGAACGTAATTCGCCGGAGAGGAAAACTAGAGGCTAGGATTATGCTTTATATAGGCTTTAATTTCAGAAAATTACGAATAGAATTCGTATTAGGATAAGTTATAATTAGAGAGATTTCAGTCATTCAAGTTAAACAGTTTAATTTCAGAACAGAATTACGAATAGAATCCTAGTCAAATTACGAATAGAATTTTGCTTTAAATAGGCTTTAGTTCCGGAAAATTACAAAAAGAATTAGTATTATGATAAGTTCTAATTAAACAGGTTGCAATTATTCTAGTACCGATCAAATTACGAGGAAGACAAGCTAGATTTTGAAGAAATCTGATATGTTATTTTTTTTTTTTTGGGAGAAAATATTATAAATATTATGTAAATTTTAGTTCCTTTGAATTAGGTTTACAAATTTTGTTCCGACTCTACTTATGAATTAATTGAATGCTATACAAAGAAATATTTTCTTTGATTTAGGATTACTAACTAGGTTCAAACACGAGGCATCTTAAATTTATGGTACATAATAATTAGATTAAATAATCCCACATGTAGCCCACAGTAAGTTATTGGTTTTGCTCCTCAATGAGCACCCATTCGAATCTCATGGGTACATGTGAATAAAATGTGTGAATAGACTTGCAGTTAATCACAAGCTTCTTCTTTAAAAAAATTAATTAGATTAAATCTTAACGATCAGTTGGTCTGAATTGCTAGGATTCGTTAGCGGATTCTATTGTGCCTTTCTATGTGAGGTTACTATGCTTTATTTTGTTTCACTTCTACCTTCTCTTCTTGCTATCTATTCATTTCGAATGATTCAAATATTCCTGTCACGCATCACGGATCTCATATAGGGTGATTTGTTATACCGTTATTTTTGTACGGATCAGATCCATCTGCAAATATTATCTCTTAATCAAACTCTTCAATATATCCATATTAATACATTTAGCTCTGCCTTTTTTTTCCCTATGTGGGATTTCCATCCCGGAGCATTGATTGGTCAGGTTCCAAGGTAAACATACCCTTGACATGGGTGCAAATGGGTCGGGTTAACTCTAACTCAACCCATCAACCCGAACTTTGAGTTGCTCATATCGGGTTGGGTTGGGATATGAGTTGGGCTGGTCATGGGTTGGGAATTGCCAACCCCCAAAAAAAAAAGACCGGGTTGACTCATGGGGCAATCCGGTGCAACTCGAATCCGAATAGCTTATCTTACTACCTATAAAAATACCAATAGCGATTTCGTTGAGAGCAATTTTAAACTGTTAGATTAGCATAACAAAACACTTTTGATTGGAAAAAAAGAGAATCTTAGTTAAAAGATTTTAAATCATAACATGAATGGTTATTTAGAACCTTAATTAAAAGAGTCATGTCGTAAAGAAATTTGTATATTGATTTAAAAAAAAAAAAGAAACATTAGTTAAAAAGAATTTAGAAATAAAAAAAACTTATAATTGATAAAATAAAATTATCTCGATTAAAAACTTCTACTGTGCTTCTTTGAAATCCAATAAAAAAAAGAGTACTCTAAAAATTTAGATTTCCTACAATTAGTCAAAGGCAAAAAAATTCCTTTCTTCAATTTTCTACTCTATTCATTTTCTAATCATGAACCCTAATAAATTACAAATTCTATTATAGTTTCTCCTCTATATAATCCTCTAAGACGATCTCTTCTCATCTAAAGAAGGAGGGGAAAAAGTAGAAAAAAGAAAAGATATAAAAGGCAAGTAAAATTATAATTTACATTATTTTTCCTTTTTTACACTTTTTCTTTAAATATAGTTTACTTGACAATAAATATATATGTTTTTGTACTAGAAATTTTTATTGAAATTTACTATATTATAATTTTTTATGAAATTGGTAATAAATATATAACTTTTTTTGGTTACTATAATTTGATAGCAAAATTTCAATGGAACTTTATAAATTATTTTAAATTATGGGAGCTACTAATCAATTGTTAGATCATGTTGAGAAGTCATAGGGTTTTAGAGGCACTTCAGAATGTTGGCCCAAACGCCCATCACTCTAGTTTTGATGATGATCAACTCATGTAGTTATAGTACTAATGATCTTGTGTTTAATTAGTCTCAGATTTATGAGCAAGATCTTAGTTGGTGTTTAGCTTGAACAAAGGATTTAAAGTCAAGTTTTAAAGCTAGAACGGTTTGATTCAAGAGCCTATGCATCAAGATCACATCAAGTACTCAAGAGGAATCTATTTTTGGATCAAGTTGGACTAAGTCAAGAGGAAAAGAAGACTTCTAGTGAAGACCCTCAAGATCAAGACTTGAGTCTAGGTTTGTTTTAGTTAAGATTTTATTTTAATTAAAATGTAAAGGATAGAATAGTTGGTGGATTGCTCAAGTATACCATACACACACACACTCTTGATTTAGATGAGTTTTCATAAAAGGATTTTCATTCTGGAAAATTACCGGTTTGATTTTTGGAATTCAATGATACATGTCTTTAACCAAACTTATTTTAGAGCATAATGTCAAAAATATAGATATTTCATCATGTATGTATAGTGAATCATATCCATACACTCTATACTTTAAAAGTGTTTAAAATATCTTGTTTTTGTATTTGGAGAAGTTTTGGAAAAACCAATTTGAAAAAATACGGTTTTTGTTTTATGTCAAAATTTCTAAGTTACAAAAATAGATCAAAATGTTTGTAACATGTTTTGATATTACTCAAACATGTTTGTATATCAAAGCGTTATATTAAATTATTTTTGTAGAATTTTAGAGATTTTATGGGATTTTATCAAAGTCAAAAAGCTAAGTTTTTAATCCATATTTAGTTCTGGTCTGGCTTTTGCCGGTCGACCGAACCAGTAGACCGATCTAGGAGTCGGTCGACCGAGTC
This sequence comes from Agave tequilana, assembly GCA_038442645.1. NCBI lineage: Eukaryota > Viridiplantae > Streptophyta > Magnoliopsida > Asparagales > Asparagaceae > Agave > Agave tequilana. The sequence goes on along the minus strand of JAVJIF010012029.1, from coordinate 176,691 downwards.
GGTCGACCGACGTGCACAGAACGTGCACGCCAGTTTGCTGACCCGGTCGACCGCCAGAGAGCTTCTGCTCTCTGGAAAGCCCTGGTCGACCCGGCCGGTCGACCGGCAGAGAGTGTCTGCTCTCTGTTCCAGGCCACGGTCGATCGGGCCGGTCGACCGAGGCTCCAACGGTCAGAAATCTGACTGTTGGCGGTCGACCGGGCCGGTCGACCGACAGCAGCCAAAGCTGCTGACTGGACCACAACGGCTAGTTTTTGGATAGCCTATAAATTGAGAGTTTCTTTGGCTGTTTGATACAAGATTTTTGAAAAGTTATAAAGATAGTTTTTCCTAACTCTATTAAGAGGCTTTCTCTACTTGTTTGTGAGCAAATATTTTCAATCAAAAAGGAAGTTTATCAAGAGTGTTTTCAAAGTGATTTCTTGTGTTTTCCTTCACACATTCCATCCTAGTTTTCTCACACAAATACTTGAGCTATCCATTGCTATATCTACTGATAGGGATCTTTGTTGTGAGAGGATTTTAGGTGATTAAAGTGTTGTAATCACCAAAGTTCTCCTTTGTACTTTGAGGAGGCGGACTTGCGTATTCGCGATGTTTCGAGTTCTTGTGTGAACTATTTGTAGAGGTGCAGTCTCGGCAAGCTAGTGAGCTTGTGGTGTGTTCTTGCGGGAACAAGATAGGGACTGGAGAGTCCAAAGAGCTTGTAGGTGTTGCGGCACCAAGTGATCCTGTGGGATCGATTTTAGTGGAAATCGTTCATAGTGTTGAAGGCGGGGACGCAGAGCAAGTGTGCTCGAACCTCGAAACAAATATCCCTTGTTTGCGATTGCTCTCTCTATCTCTTACTTGTCTTTATATCTTGCATGCTCATATTGCCTTTATCTTTATATGCTGATATATATTGGTGCTCATATTGTTATATGCTAGGGGTATTGTTGCTAACACTTGTATTCAACCAAGAGAGCCAACACGGCACCTCAACTCTTATTTAGAGGAATCTTGAGGAGTTAGTCCAGAGCCCTTCACGGGGAATCCGGCTATACTCTTATGTTATACTTGGCGTTTAGTTTAAGAAGTTTTTAATTTGCATTAAATAATTTTTAATTCTGCATTATTGACCATTAGATTAGCTAGTCACCTATTCACCCCCCTCTAGGTGATTACAATTGGTATCAGAGCCACGTGCTCTTGATTTGGGTTTAACAACCTAAAGTTAAAGATCCTCCTTTTATAGTTAATCACAATATTTGTTTACACACACCATGGATTTCATGTCACCTCCCACCTTTGACATCCTTAACATCCAAACTTGGAAGGTTAAGATGTCTATATACCTCAAAGGCCTAGGCATTTATATTTATCTTGCTACTATTAAAGATTCATATGTTAAAAATAGCAAATATATTGAGGCCAACTCAAAAGCCATTCATGCTTTGAAGAGTACCCCAAACAATGATTATTTATGTAGGGTTGCTAACATTGACTCGGCTTTTGTAGTTTGGAACACCATCATCTCCCTTGGCGAAAATGAACAATATTATGCGGGGAGCGACTCGGATGTTGGAAGTAACGCTTCCAACGTATGCTACATGGTCCAAGGGGATAACCCCCTTGAGGTAACTACCGAATCCGAGTTAGAAGAGGATGTTGATATGTCTTATAAATAACTTGCTTCATTTTTTCAACAACTCTAGAAAAATATGGCATGCTTAAAAAGGACAACAGGAAAATGAAAAATAAATTTGATTGCGTGTTAAATGAAAAGGATTCTTTACAAGAAAAATTGGAATGTTTTTCAAAAGAAAATAAAAATTTGAAAAATGAAAATATTTCCTTGCTTTCTAAATTGAATAATTTGTGTGAAGGAAATAATGCTTTGAAAAATAAAATCATTTTGGTGGAAAAACAAAAGGAAGTTGCTTTGAATGAAACAACTCTTTAAAAAGAAAATTGTTGAAAAAGAAAAGGTTAATGTTTCTAAAAAGAAAAAGATTGTTGATCATGCTTTTCATGCCACAACTATTGATAAAAATAAAGTTAAATTTTTGAAAAATAAAATAGATTGTTTGAGCTCAACTTTGAGCAAATGTGCATTTAACCATTCAAGATTGGAATTCTTGTTTCAAAGAAACAAGTTCCCCATGTTCATGCACATCACTCACATTATGCATATGCACACTTTGCACGTCATGATCACACTCATACACATATACATCCTAGAGTGTACAAGTGTACACATTGTGGCCGCAAAAGCCATTTAGCAAAATTCTGTTATGATAGAATTAAACACCTAAATTTTGCTAACAAGAAAGTTTGGGTTCCTTACAATGCTAACCCTCATGGACCTAAAAGAAATGGGTAACCAAAATTCTCACCTTTTGTATTTGATGTAGGTGAGGGCTCTCACAAAATGTGAGAGGCATGGTGCCTTGGTGGTGGATGCACATGGACTTGATGGACTTACATTTGATGCACCGCTATCAAGGAGGTTTGGAGGGACAACCACCATATTTTGGAGACTTAAAGCATAGCTCTTTGTTTTGGTAACTATCTCTAAACTTCTAATTTAGTTTACATGCTTTTTACTTATATCACATTTTTAGCAAGTTCATGTTTTATATTTGTGCTTCATGTGGTAAACACTAAATGTAGTCTTTATTAAAACTTAAAAATATACTTGTACAAGTAGTGAGCAACATTTGATTCATATACGTTTGTACTTCATTATTCATTTGTACTCACTATATGCACATGTATAGCCTAGTTTTGATGATTCTCTCATTTACACTTATTTTGCCAATTTTCATATTTTTACTTCATGTATATGAATTTTATATTCAAATCTAATAAATATACATGTATATCTCTTGAGTCTCTTACCTTCATGCAAACTATATCATAAACTCTTTTCATATTTGGGATATGTATGCATATTGTTAGTTTTGGATAAATCATACATATACCTAGAAGTTTGTTTTTTAAAGATGAAAAATGAATTTTTATGATTTTCATGATTTGTATTTGATAATATGAGATTCATGTTTGTTTTTGAGTCGTATTGCTTAAGTTCATGAAAATGCTACTCACATGATTATGGTACACTCACATTTCATTTGTTTACTCATGACATTATTTTCATGAGATGTTTTGAGCTTTATATATTTCGAGTGTCAATTCTTTTGTTTTTAGCATGCTTCATGGATGAATGATTGGTTTCATGTTTTGAATGATCTTTAACTAGTTTTCAAAAATTAATTTAACTAGTTATTTATTCTTCAAATGGTAGTGTTTTCACTATAAAAATATTTTTCAAACTCTATTTTTTGAAAACCCCTACCAACCCCTTCATGGGCGGACGGATGGGCGAGTATACCTTGTAAGCCTTATTGAAAATCTTTTATCTTGTGCATAAAAAGGTAGTTTATTATGAGTTATATACTTGATTTACATCATATTTTCAATTGGTATCTCAATTGATATTTTTTGTATATACTCATATTTTGTTTCCTATATATGTATGCTTCATTTCAAATAATATCAATTTCTATTGGTATTTTCATTTTCATACATATATATGATTTATTTGTGCTTGATTTACAAGATATTTACATGTTTTAAGTACAAAGTATGTTTATGCTAAGCTTAATTCAAATCTTGATTTTTATTGATTTCTCAAGTGATATTTTTTTAAGCTTATGGATTATCTTCAATTGGTATTTTTTTTCAATTGGTATTTTTATTGATATCAAAATGTACAATATGATTCAATTGGTATCTATTGATCTATTTATTTTAATTAGTATCCATGAAAATTTAAATTGGTATCAAAATATAAAATACTTTCCTTCATTGATATCAACATTCATTGCATTTCATTGGTAAAATGTTTCAATTACAATTAAAATTCAAAATTTGTAATGTTTATTTACTATTGTTATCTTAAAATTTGATTTACTAAGATATCTCAAAATTTATTTTATTGAGAAAATTCAAAATTTTGTTTTAATAAGAAATGTTAAAAAAATTTTGATGTGTATTGCCTATATGTAAGGGGAGCTTAATATCTCTTCTACATATAGATTCATGTTGAGTGTATCTTATATTGAGGAGCTTGATAACTCTTCTGTATGTGATACACATGTGTAGGGGAAGCTTCACATCTCCTCTTATGCATTGTATATTATGCGTTATGTGAGTTAGGGCTTGTCATCCCTTTTCATGTAATACATGTATGTAGGGAAGTTAACTTAGCTTCTTCCTCCTCATGAATGTATATTGCATATATCTTTTTTGATTGATTTGAGTTCACCCCTTTATTGATTTTTTTTGTTTCTCACAAAGAGGGAGAAACATTGTTTTGTTTTTACTTTAACCCCTTTGTTGATGATTGACAAAAAGGGAGAGAAGTATTTTAGTATATATGCATGTTTTCCTTACTTTATACATAAAGGGGGAGAATAATTTCTTGTTTATGCATATTGTTTTGTTTTGTAAAAAGGAGAAAAGAATTTGATGAGTTTTATGCTTAATTGGCATGTTTATCTCCTTATATTTGCATACATGTTTGTTTAGATTCATGTGCTTCATTTCTATATATTATTGTTTATTGTGATGCATGAGTTAAGGGGGGGCTTCTGTGAAGCTTTACTTTAATCCATGCATATATAACTCCATGAGTTTTGTCATCATCAAAAGGGGGAGATTGTTGGTCCAAAGGCCCATCACTCTAGTTTTGATGATGATCAACTCATGTAGTTATAGTACTAATGATCTTGTGTTTAATTAGTCTCAGATTTATGATCAAGATCTTAGTTAGTGTTTACCTTCAACAAAGGATTTAAAGTCAAGTTTTAGAGATAGCACGGTTTGATTCAAGAGCCTATGCATTAAGACCACATCAAGTACTCAAGAGAAGTCTACCTTTTGGATCAAGTTTGGACCAAGTCAAGAGGAGAAGAAGACTTCTAGTGAAGACCCTCAAGATCAAGACTTGAGTCTAGGTTTGTTTTAGTTAAGATTTATTTTAGTTAAAATGTAAAGGATAGAATAGTTGGTGGATTGCTCAAGTATACCATATACACACACTCTCTTAATTTAGATGAGTTTTCATAAAAGGATTTTCATTTTAGAAAATTACCGGTTTGGTTTTTAGAATTTAAAGTATATATGTCTTTAACCAAACTTATTTTAGAGTTTAATGTCAAAAACATAGATATTTTATCATGTATGTGTAATGGATCATATAAATACACTCTATGCTTTAAAAGTGTTTAAAATATCTTTTTTTTGTATTTGGAGAAGTTTTAGAAAAACCAATTTGGAAAAATACGGTTTTTATTTTATGCCAAAATTTCTAAGTTACAAAAATAGTTCAAAATATTTGTAATATGGTTTGATTTTACTCAAATATGTTTGTATATCAAAGCATTATATTGAAACTATTTTTGTAGAATTTTAGAGATTTTATGGGATTTTATCAAAGTCAAAAAGCTAAGTTTTTAATCCCTATTTAGTTCTGCTCTGGCTTTTGCCGGTCGACCGGACCGGTCGACCGATCTAGGAGTCGGTCGACCGACGTGCACAGAACATGCATGCCAATTTGGCTGGAGGGCCAGTCGACCGACCCGGTCGACCGCTAGAGAGCTTCTGCTCTCTGGAAAGCCCCAGTCCGACCGGGCCGGTCGACCTGCAGAGAGTGTCTGCTCTCTGTTCCAGGCCACGGTCGACCGGGCCAGTCGACCGAGGCCTCAACGGTCAGAAATCTGACCGTTGGCGGTCGATCGGGCCGGTCGACCAACAGCAGCCAAAGCTGCTGATTAGACCCCAACGGCTAGTTTTTGAATAGCCTATAAATTAGGGGTTTCTTGGCTGTTTGATACAAGATTTTTGGAGAGTTTTAAAGATAGTTTTTCCTACTCTATTAAGAGGTTTCTCTACTTATTTGAGAGAAAATATTTCCAATCAAAAAGGAAGTTTATCAAGAGTGTTATCAAAGTGATTTCTTGTGTTTTCCTCCACATATTCCATCCTAGTTTTCTCACACAAATACTTGAGCTATCCATTGCTATATCTACTGATAGGGATCTTTGTTGTGAGAGAATTTTAGGTGATCAAAGTGTTTTGATCACCAAAGTTCTACTTTGTACTTTGAGGAGGCGGACTTGCATGTTCACGGTGTTTCGTGTTCTTGTATGAACTCTTTGTAGAGGTGCGGCCTCGGCAAGCTAGTGAGCTTGCGGTGTGTTCTTGCGGGAACAAGAGAGGGACTAGAGAGTCCAAAGAGGTTGTAGGTGTTGCGGCACCAAGTGATCCATTGGGATCGATTTTAGTGGAAATCCTTTATAGTGTTGAAGGCGGGGACGTAGAGCATGTGTGCTCGAACCTCGAAATAAATATCCTTGTTTGCGATTGCTCTCTTTCTCTATCTTTTACTTGTCTTTATATCTTGCATGCTCATATTGCCTTTATCTTTATATGCATGATATATATTGGTGCTCATATTGTTATATTCTTGGGGATTGTTTGCTAACACTTGTATTCAACCAAGAGAGCCAACGCGGCACCTCAACTCTTATTTAGAGGAATCTTGAGGAGTTAATCCAGAGCCCTTTACGGGGAATCCGGCTACACTCTTGTGTTATACTTGGTGTTTAGTTTAAGAAGTTTTTAGTTTACATTAAATAGTTTTTAATTCCGCATTATTGACCATTAGATTAGCTAGTCACCTATTCAACCCCCTCTAGGTGATTACACAGAACACATAGAAAAATTTCAAGAAAATTAAAATTTACACTTTTTATATTAGCGTCAGTGGTAGCTTGTCTGAGTGGTCTTTAGAGAGGACATAGACAAGCTTCATGATTATAGGAGAGGGTGTCGGCAATAAAGGAGGAAGAGGTTGTCGACCAGAACAGACAATGATAGTAAGAGTCAGTAGTAAAAGAAGCGAAAAAGGTGATGCCGGCAGTAGAGTCGGAGAAGGGAAGATGGAAGACAGTTGTGGTAGTAACAAAAGAGACAATAGTCGTGACAGCTGGGGAAACAACATTAAACTCTTTAATCATATGAGTGATTTTTGGGGAGATAGTGCTGTCAGGATTAGGAGCGTCATTAAAAACTCTATCAATATTAGCAATCATAAATGGGGTTGGATAGTTGGCAGTAAAATGCCCATAACCCTGACAGTTATAACACTTGATTATAGGACTAAGTGTGAAAATGTTCCTTGGAATATAGGTATAAGTGTGAAAATGTTCCTTTCGGTGTTCTTTCCTTAGGATTACTTTCAGCACTTTTGTCATAGGTGTCCACCTTGTACGCTTGTCTTTGCGTATGAACTTGGAGTGGATATTGACAGGAAGTCAACTTAAATGTTTGGGCTTGGTGATTCTGACTCCTAAATGCATGACTCAATTTGAGAACATCTAAGTTTTGGATTAAAGGTAAGCTCCTTTAAACTCAGTGATTCCACATTTAAAAGCTAATGTTTTTGGTATATTTGAAGTTCAACACAAAATTAAGATAAGACTTGGATGTTATCTATTTGCCTAGGATATTATAATGATTGAGAAAGTCATCGAATTAGTTAACATATTCCTTGATAGATTTATTATCTTGAAAATTATTGCACCATCTGTCAAGAAGTTATTTGTAGTTATTGTGGTGGCACATATTTACCCTTGAGTTCATCCTTCATAAAAGACCAAGTGTTTATTGGTTCTTGGCCACGAGATGCTCACTTATTTTAAATCGGTCCAGTATCGGCTGACTTGTTCAGTCATTTCATGATGGCAAACCTAAATTTCTCAGATTCAGAAAATGGGTATTGTGTGATTACATGTCTATGTTATGTAGCCAATCTAAAAAAATTTTAGGATCTAACTGACCAAGATAATTCATATGACCATCAAACATGGGCAACTGAAGTGGAGATGTGGGACTTCCTATATGTCACATTTTTATGTAAAATGACAAAAAGAAAATTTCAAAAAATTTTCAAAACTATTTTATGCAAAGAAAAATATGAAATTTCTAACAATCATGTGATGATGCAATTTTTCTTACCTTCATTATGCTTTGATAACAAATTGATATGAAACGGGGTCCTGTGGTATAAGGTATAGGCGATAGACCTGAATTCACAATGTTTCACCAAATAATATGATCTTCGGTAGAAAATTTCTAAAACTAGTAATTTAACAAGATTGATTTAACAATGTTTGGCAGTAGTAGTTTAGATAGTCAAGTCTTGGTAAGATAAAGAAATATTCAGTTAACATGGGCAAAGTCTTACTTACAATATCAAGCTTAGTAATTAGCAAGCATGATCAGAATGCACAACTCATAATATATTGGACTACAGGATATCTTGATAAAATTTTAGAGAATTAATTAATTGCAATAATCTGACTGATAATCTGAATGTTGAAAAAGAAATTTTACATATTGAGAAACTACACTATGAGGTACTCGTGTTATTGTTATCGTCTTTTACTACTATTGTTCACGCGGTTGCTTTGACATTGTTGTAGGCTCAATGATTTGCAATCACTGTGGTAGTTGAAGAAGAGCCTGCGGCAGCCAAGACTGGGACATCATGCGGGGGGGACAATCAACCAGTGACTGGTTGACTTGACGACAATAACTGCAGTTGAAAAAGGCGGTGGGATGGCTCTCTGGTCAGCACAGGTTGGCAACTGTTTGTTGACACAAAGGAGGAAAAGAAGCGAGGTCAGGAGAAGAGAGAGAGAGAGAGAGAGAGAGAGAAGAGAGAGAGAGAGAGAGAGAGAGAGGAGTTGCCGAACATTGAGAGGAGGATGTCGCAGAGATGGAAGGCAGTAAATAGGCACAGTCGGGTTTGCTGGTGGGCTCTCTGACTGTGAAGAAGCAGAGAGAGGAGATGTTGATGGGATGGGTTCGTGGTGGGTTCTGTAGCAAATGAAAGAAAAAGAGAAAGAAGAAAGGGTGAGATGGGTCACAGGCTGGACTTCCTTTTTTCTGTTTGTTCTTTTGTAATTTTTGATATTTGGCTTAGAAAGGATATAAAAAGATTTGATGGTATATTGGGTTTTGTCGGATTCTCTTTTGCCGGCAGAAACGAAAAAAGGAAGGAGAAGGAGGTGGGGACCTCGTGGGTCCCATAAGGGAACAAAAAGTCTGAAGGAAGATGGGAAGCACGCACGGGTGAAGGAGTGGGATTGTTTTTGTAAGCTAACTTTTTTTTTGTTGCTTTCCTTTGGTATTTGAATGGCTGAGGTTATAAAGTGAGGTAGGATAAGATTTGAGATAGGGATAAATTTTGAAGAGGCGATAAGAGAGGATAGCGAAAATTAATTTCACACTAAACATGTTTTGAATTAGATTTCACACTCAGATTCACAAAGAGATTTTTCAAGAAAAAACACTCAAATTTTATTAACAATTCTTTGCTTTATCTAATACAATATCTTGCTTTGAACAGGCCTATAGACTCTCTTTTCGTCCCACACATCCAATATGGGATTAAAAAGAATACAAACTAGTAAAACAAAATAAATAAAATAAAAAATCAATTATACTTAACTTACTAAAAAAATATGTACAGACTCTAATTAAAATAGCTCGATCTCTTATGTTAGCTGGATATCTGCATCATTACACTATATATAGAGGCAAGAAGGGTGACAGTCAGTTTCTGAAAGATGAAATCATTCATATTTTTGCAGATGTAGAAGCAAATTTCAAACTAGAAGACTTAGTTCCCAATGGTCATTAAGCTCTCTACATAACTGATCACCAGGAATTTACAATCTTGATTCTTGATGCAGGTTAGAGGCCTCTGAGGGCTGCGATCAGAAAACCAAATCCTTTGCAAAGCTTGTTGATTTAATTTTAGGATCGTAATCCATTACCAATCATGTCATGTGCAGTAATAGCTTTCTATGTCAAATTGTAACCGGATAAAAATTCCTCAGTGCAGAGAGATAAAGATCAAGGTAAAAGCTTTGAGTCCACACATGGTTAATGTGATCGTCATATGTGTTGCGCCTACGACAACAACCTGATGAGGATCCCCTGAATCTCCCAAGCAAGAAGAACAATCCCAAACAGCACAAAAACAAACACGAAGAGAAAGCACGCGCAAACAAAGAAATCTGATGAGGTTCCGCCTCAATGCCTATGTCCCCGGGGCAATCAAAAGAGAGGTTTATTACTTTAGAAGAAGATTACAATGCTAGCAGCTTCTCTAATCTCAAGAGAGCTCCAGAATTTCCAGCATTCACAAAACCCTAGGCAAAACCCATATTTATACCAACAGGTTTCCAAAATAGAAATGCAGCCCGCACCCGCTTCCACCGGTCAACCGGGCGGTCGACCGACCCCTTCCACCGGTCGACCGGGTGCCCAATAGATAGTTGGTTACTTTCAGTCGGTCGACCGGGCAGTCGACCGAGCTCCAACTTGTGCACGTCGGTCGACCGGCCCGGTCGACCAAACTTCTGATACTGCGGGCAGTCGACCGGGCCGGTCGACCGTTCAACCTGTTTCCTGCTGCTGCTGCTGCTGTTTGCTGCAGCTGTTTCCTTCACCTTTTTGTCGTCGACTTCCCCGGCGATCACTCGATGACTACTCGATGATCCATGTCAACTTCCTCAGCAATACTTCTCTCTTTCCAACAATTCTCCACCTCGGTGAAGATTTTTTCCCCAAATCTGAGCCGAACTCCAATGTACCCCAGTCTATCACCTGGCAAAATCGACACACGAGCTCAGCGAAATCGACACACGATCTCGGCTTGCGCGCACTGGACAAAATTGACACACGATCTCGGCGAAATCGACACACGATCTCGGCTTGGAATCTTTAGCTCAGCTATCCACTGGAAAGCACCACATATGCCTTTCCTACAATTCACCTTAGGAGAACTTTCATACATGCCGATCACCAACATGGCTTCTACTCCGCAACTTCACGACCTCATGAAGACTTCCTCACGAGCCAACACTGACTCTCCAACTGACTAGCTCTATCTAGTCTACCTGTCTTCCACTGATGGTCCACCAAGTCTATGTAGAGCACACCAAATATCATCAGCTTCAACTGGATGCACACACTTCCTTATGCAAGCTCAACATCTTCTCACTGGAAGATTTAACCTGTTCATCGAGATAACAACATCTCTCCACTACGTGAGATCCAACTGGCCACAACGCTTCACCTCTACGTGAAACCTCTCCACCTCTACGTGAAGTTCCATTTGACATAACTCTTCACCTCCACGTGAAGATCCAAACAGTTTCTCGAGAACCCAAATAGCTCCATAAGAATTGCATCACCAAATGGCTGCGCCTTTACGGCTGCCTACGTACCTTTGCCCAAAAGGATCAAGCCAACCTTAATTCATTGAAATGAGCTTCATCAAGCTCAAGCACTGGTACCTGTATTTGCAGCAGTGAACCTATCAAACTGAGTCAAATGAACCTCCTCACGACCATCATAGAGAACAACGGCTTTCAACTTCAGCTTGTCGCGATCAGAAGCTTGAGATTCATGCTTCTTTACCCACAAGCGTGGTTTTACCTTGGTTCTAATGGCTGCAAACAACTCGACATCCTCAGCAATGTCTTCAACCTATTCAGCATTGACCCTGGCTTATTGATCTCCACCCGGTGTCACATCCGGTGAAGTCTCATCTAATGCCAAACCAACTGGAGATGATGGAGTAGCATCAACCTCCACCGGCTGCGATCCAACGTTGATCTTCGTCCTCTCCACTTGCTGAGAGACGGTGGACTTCAACGCTGAAGTCTCTCCAAATGTGACATTCCTGCTCATCACGATCTTCTTGTCTTCGGGGTCCCACAACCTGTAGCTGTTTCTCTTGACGCCCAAATAGACAAGCCTCTTTACTCGCGGATTCACCTTGCCATTCTTGGCACTGAAGTAGGCCGGACTTCCAAACTCCCGCAACACACCATGATCTAGAGCAGCTTTCCCAGACCAAATTTTCAATGGAGCTTTACCTCCTCTCGCAGTCGATCTGTTCATGAGATGGCTAGCATACTCAGTCGCCTCAGCCCAAAACGACCTGTCTAATCTTGCATTAGACAACAACCGCCGAACTTTCTCCAGCAAGGAACGGACTACATCTTTAGCCAACCTATCTGTACCTGTTGTGAAGTGAGTAGCAATACCTGTGTTCTGGCCAAATCGTAGGAATTGGTTCATGTCCTTTCTAACATTAACAATCTTTAGCTCCTTGATCTTACCTATTTGCCTTTCAATTCTTCTTCTCCACTTCACCAACACATCTAGGGCTTCACCCTTTTTCTCATGGGATATATCCAACCCTGCCTAGATGAACCATCAACAAAAGAGACAAAGTACCTGTGACCTCCAAGCGATGCCGTCTTAGCAGGTCCCTATACGCTCATGTGAACACAATCAAGAAGACCTTCATTGCAGTGAGTACTGGTGCTGAATCTCACCTTCTTCTTATCCAGAACGCTGTGTCCACCTTCCAACTTGCAGGTAGTAGCACCTTCCAGAGATTCCTTCTTTGCAGGAGCTCGTAAAGATTTTTCTTCTTCATGTCCGACCTTTCCTTGCCAGACCTCCAGGCCACCATCATCTGAGGAACTCGAAGTCTCCACCTGATCTGTAACCGTACTACCCTTCAAGTAGTAGAGATTTTCTCAGCGGACGCCCTTCATCACCACCATCAAGCCCTTGATCATCCTGAGATCACCATCTCGAACAGATATCACCAAGCCCGATGCTTCCAAAATTCCCACGGAGATTAGATTTCTCTTCAACTGAGGTACATACCTCACTCCCTTCAGCTCCCTTACTATCCCATCAAACATCCTGATTTGGATTGTACCTACACCCTCCATGCTACATGGGCGATCATCGCCCATAACGACCGAACACTCCTCCAGCTTCTCAAAGTTGGAAAACCAGCCCCGATTAGGGCACGCATGGTATGTTGTACCTATATTCAGAATCCACTCATCTTTCCATGAGTTACCAATGATGGGAGAACTAACTGAAAACGAGAATCTGACGAGTCCGAATCTGATCCATCTGCCTGTGAACTGCTCCTCTGAGTATTCGTCACTTTTGCAAGATTTGTTTCAGCCTTCGACTACTTCTTTTTTCCCTTGAACTTTGGACAGTCCACTTTCCAGTGCCCTATCTCTCTGCAGAAGGCACACTGATTCCTTTTGAGATCCCTGAAGCCCGGCCTGGACTTTGATCTTCCTCTTTCTTCCTTGCCCTTCCTTGATGAATCCCTGCCTCTTACTTCCAGTGCCTCCGCCGATGAGCTTGACGAGAAGGATGTCTCTCCTTCTTCCTCGTCTCATAACTTGTCAGTACAGACGACACCTCATGGTAGTCCAACGTCTACCTACCATTGATAAAGGTCAGTGTGAATGTCTCATACTCCTCCTCCGAGAGTGAGTTCAGGAAGATGATGGCCTTGTCCTCCTCTTCTACAATGACATCAACGTTCACCAAGTCTGTAAGAAGCTTCGTGTATCGGTTGATGTGCTCATTCACTGTGCTCCCCTTCTTCATCTGAAATCTGTACAGCTTACTCTTAAGCTGCAACCTTGACTAAACACTTCGTCAGATATTTCTTCTCAAGGGTCTCCCACAGATGCTTTGCTAATGTCTCATGTTGTGCAAGATATTTTATGTCTTGCGATAAACATGAACGAATCGACCCACACGCTGACCTGTTCATCTTTGCCCATTGTTCATCAGTGGTCGTGCTCCTCTTCTTCTTCAGAAGGAGAGTATCCTCGAGGTTCGATGCATTCATGACATCCATAACCTCACATCTTCACATCCCGAAATTATTTGTGCCATTAAACTTCACAACGTCAATCCTCGGATGAGGATTCATGGTCTTAACTGAAGCAATTTCCTCTACCATCTAGATTACTTGATCCTCTATCTATGCGGAAAATCAATCAACTGGAATAGATCACTATTTCAATAAAAATTAAATTTTTACCTTTTTCCTGAAACCCTAGATTGAGTTTCTCACCGGATCTACTCCACCATAGATTTCACGAGCCCTCCTTGCGTCCTCCTGAGATTGACACACGATCCCACGAACACGAATACCTCTGATCTGATATCGACACACAATCTTTACCGAATCAGATCCCGAGCCCTACGAATCTCCAGACAAATCCCAAGCGAAACCTGGAAGCTCTGATACCACTTGTTGCGCCTACGACAACAACCTGATGAGGATCTCCTGAATCTCCCAGCAAGAAGAACAATTCCAAACATCACAAAAACAAACACAAGAAAAAGCACACGCAAACAAAGCAATCTGACGAGATTCGGCCTCAATGCCTACGTCTCCGGGGCAATCAAAAGAGAGGTTTATTACTTTGGAAGAAGATTACAATGCTAACAGCTTCTCTAATCACAAGAGAGCTCCAGAATTTCCAACATTCACAAAACCCTAGGTAAAACCCATATTTATACCAATAGGTTTCCAAACAGAAACGCAGCCCGCACCCGCTTGTCGGTCGACCAGGCGATTGACCGACCCCTTCCACCGGTCGACCGGTCGGTCGACCGGTGCCCAACAGAGAGTTGGGTACTTTCAGTCGGTCGACCGGGCAGTCGACCGAGCTCCAACTTGTGCACGTTGTGCACGTCGGTCCACCGGCCCGGTCGACCGTACTTCTGATACTGCGGGCGGTCGACCGGGTCGGTCGACCGTTCAACCTGTTTCCTGCTGCTGCTACTATTTACTTTGTTGTTTCCTTTGCCTTTTTGTCGTCGACTACCCCGGCGATCACTCGACGATCCATGTCAACTTCCTCAGCAATACTTCTCTCTTTCCAACAATATGTCCATATTTCTAGTCTGTTGCCTTCTTGCGGATGGTGGACCATGTGCAGAACACCTTTCATCTTTGAGACCGAAGGCAAGTATGGTGTATGGTGAGGATGTATTGTGCCTGGTATCAATCTTGAAGTAGACGGTTTCACCGATAGATACATGATCAGAAGTGTGAATATCGTAAAGGGGTCCCTTATCGGCAGCTCTCCAACACGAGTCTACTCCAACAGTAAAGACTTCAAAGCCCAAGCTATAAGTTCCTCCTTCAATGTCGCGGGAACGATAATATTATTGAGCAACTTTGTAGACATTGGCAGAGGGAATAAAGCCGAACCAAACCGTCTAGTACTAGTGAAGTAAAGAGATCAGGGCGTGTTTGTTTCGCCGCAAAACGCCGCAACACGCAAGTCAAAAACTTCTTTTCCATTTTTCGTTGTTTGTTTCGCTGAAAAACAAGTTGCAAAATGCAACTCTTCTTTTCCCATTTGCGGTTGCTACAGTTAAATTTGTGGTCATGTAAATATCACTTTTACACTCATATTTTCCCACTTGCAGTTGCTACAATTAATTTTGTGGTCATGTAACTCTCACTTGTAGTACACTTATAGTTCAAAATAGTTACTTGATAATCAATATAAATTTAATATATTAAATATTTAATATTTAAAATAGTGTTCAATTTCTTATTTAATATTTAATTATTTTATATTTTAATCTTTAATTTTTTTATTGTTTTTATATTGTTTTAATATTAATATTTTACTATTTTATTTAATATTTTAATTTAATATTTATTTAATACTTTATTATTTTATTAATATTTATTCCATTTTTTATTATTTTATTTATAGTTAATATTTTATTAATATAACAATATTATACTTTAATATAAAATTATTATATATTTAGTTATTTTTTTAATATAAAAAATTCCTTTATTAATATCATAATATATTTTATTATTATATTAATATTTTATTATGTTAATCTTGTAATAATAATTCAGTATATAATACTATAATGATAATTTATTATTAAATTATAATTACATTTACTTTGTTAATTTTATATTTCTATAATATTACAATAATATTATAATAAAATTTATATTATAATAATTTTCAAGTATTTTTAATATTATAATATTATAACTATATTTTATTATTTTTGTAAGATTTTTTAATATTATAATAAAATTTATATTGTAATAATTTTCAAGTATTTTTTATATTATAATATTATAACTATATTTATTATTTTTGTAAGATTTTTTAATATTTATATTTTATTAGTATTCTTAAAATTTTATTAATGTTCTTTAGATTTTCTTAAAATTTTATATTATTTATTTAGTTAATATTTTAGCAATATTTTACTATTTATACTAATTTTTATTAATATTATTGTTATAAATAAAATATTAAGATTATTAATTTTTTATCTCAAATTTATTAATATAATTTAATTTGTAATAGTAGATTTAATTTATAGTATTTATAATATTTAAATCACTGCTACAGTTAATTTTGTGGTCAACTTTTCCACTTACACTTTTACATTACCAACAAACACCGTAAAACACAATATACTTTACCATTTACACTTTCACTTTATCAACCAAACACTGTAAAACACAATATACTTTTCATTTACACTTCACTTTATCAACCAAACACCATAAAACACAATATATTTTCTCTGCTACAGTTCATTTTTTCCATTCTCATTTTACGACTTACGACTTGCGACGTTTTGCAACGAAACAAACAGGCCCTCAGGTAAGAATCAAATATGGGATTTATCATATTTATCTCTAGAGTCATCAATCAAAGATTCAAATATCGAAAAGTTTGTAAAAAAGAAATGTAGTATCCATATCTTCCTGATATGAATACAACCTGTTAAGGATTGATACAACGTGTACTAAAACTTTTTTTTTCTCTCGAATGATTCTATTCTCATGAATAAGAAAGTAACTACTCGAATCTGAATGTCTTTCAACTATTTTATCAAAAGATTGAGCACTTGATGAGAAAGAAGTGTAAGGTATTTTGCAAAGTGGAATGGAGAAAGCCGCAATGGAACTAACATACAATTCATTTACATTATCAAGTTAGGGCTGAGTAATAAGCATGGTTATACATATATAGAGATGAGTGTGAATAAATAATAAACTGGGTCATGGTAAGGCAAACATCTGTATCCAAATTTGCATAGAGCGGGAAAAATCGATATCGATATTTGTTAAGAGTTTTGCTCACCCACGAGGTCCAATGTATTCCCATGCCACGCGGACTTTGCGTTGCCTCCATGCGAACCCCCTCCTTTGATTAATGGGAAAATTTTCATGGTGCTCAATATATGTGCCACGGGAGCTATTTGGTCATGGCGACTTGTGTTAATTCGGTCATAAACCGACTCACCCGTGAAGCTTGACTACGGCGTCCAGCATAATCAGACATGGCGAGAAAGAAATTATATGAATTCCTGGCGATCAACGTATCCAGCTAAGATAATCAAGTCCACGGTTAGAGAACAAATTCAAGATGGATCAAGTTGAGTTTTTGTTTTAGTTTCTACTTTTGACGTTTGCGTTTTTTGAGCTAGCACAACACCGAGGATGTCCCTTACTGTTGCCAACTAAGAATGCTCTGCCTTAGTTGCAACAAAGAGGGCTTTCCTTATTTTAGAACAATTAAGCAAGTATTGCTTATTGTAATTGTGCTTTTATCTTGTAAGATTTGTTTATAGAAAAAAGAAAAGAAAAGAAAAAACAATTGTGAATGTCATGGATCAATGCTCAATTTCAATAAACGATTGTAAGACAATACCTTCTTTGATTTATAAGAAACAAGACTATTGCTAAGGAAAATGCAATAACTTGTGATAGAACGTTGAGACAACTGACAACATCTCCATCCTAGCTCCTATCCAAAGTTCACTTATCCTTTAATTTCCTAAGCCTAAATCACAAAACCCAGCCCATATATTCTCTTCAATTTCTCTTGATTTCCTTATTGTTTTTCTAAGTCATGAACCAAAGCCCATAACTTAATTTACACTCTAATAAGGTTTAGATTTTCATACCCAAATCTAATAACATACCCAACTCAAATAGAATTCTTTTTATTAATCCCTTATCTCCTTAAATCCAAGGATACCCAAAGATAAAAACTAAAAAACTATTTAAATTCGCTCAAATTCTTTCTTATCCAAAAACGCCCCCAAATCAAATTTAACTAATAGATAAGCATTCAAATTTTTGGGCATATCTAAATCCTAAATAAAAATCAATTTAAACTTAACCTAATACCAGAAAAACATGATAAAACTCATCTTTTATAGCCATCTATAAATAAATAAGAAATTAATTCATAAAAAAATATTGACTTTATGAGGGAGGAGAAGGCTGTTACCCATCAAGATTTGGAGTTGATCATCAAAAAGGTAAGTACCTAGAGCCTATTCTGTTCTTTGATATTAATCTAATGAAAATCAGGTCTAGAATGCTCTTTCATGATCCTTCTCATTGGTATAATTATCTCTAACCATGATAGAATGACAACATACATAAAGAATTCATTTTGGTCAGTCAGTGGCAAATATCTAATTTTTAGCATTATATTGTTTCTTTTATGTTCTTGTATTCATCTCTAGAGTATGCATGCATGTAGGTATGAATTTGATTCTTTCAAGGCATCTATAAAATTTTAATTATTTGAAAAAAGTTAAGAATCAGCCAAGATTTAAGTTTTAGTCTTTTTGCTTTTGATGTATTAGTTTACATAATGGTTTTTGTATAACTATTTATGCATAATAAATCTTGAAAACTTTTGATATTATAATATAGTGTCCTTCAGTGTAGCTTTTTATATAATTAACATATTTCTTGATGTTCAGTAAATATGCATTCTGGGTAGGTTCATTTTAGAGTTTATGCATAATTTAGTAACTGAGCATATATGATTCAATAATTGTATATTGAATTCTTTGTTATCTAATTTTATGTAGGATAATTACTGAATTAAAAAAATCACATCTGAATGTAATAAAATATTATAAATTTGTTCATAACTCAATTCTGAAAAAATTCTGTTCAGTCCATGATATTCTGAAAATTCAGTTTTAGTCCTGAAATATTCTTGTTTAATCCCTGAATATTCTTGAATTCTGTTTCAATTCTGAATAACTGTTGTTTAGCCTATGTAACTTTTGAGAACTTTTTTCAACCCGGAAAATATTGTTTTAAGGTCTTAGATACTTTATGAATAATAATTGAGTTTAATTTGCTAGTTTAAAATCATACTTTCATTTTTCCTTACTTACAATTATATAGAAAAGCCCCTACTGGTTACTGTAATAATATTTTGCATAAAATTAATTTATATAGTAATAATAATTTATGAAAGATTATTTTAATACATGTTTGATTCTATAAAATGTCTTCTAAAACTAGTGTAAAAGTTGATATTTTGATTACCCAAACCAAAATTTTTATCAAAATTAAATTTGTAATCTCTAAATTTCAATTATGAACTTGATGGTAGATAGATTGTGATATGTAGTTAATGTTTGATACTAACACATGTTATTGATATTACCTCAAGTTAATTACTCATAAGAACAATGATTGAACAAATTACTATATGATGATAATAACTGACATGATTGATTTTTTCACATAGAAAGACATCATGATACAGGAATCACAACATAAACATCTTGGATATAAAAACATGAACATGAATATGAACACGAAAGTTTAAATGAGATGGATAAACACTTGCATGAGACATGCACTTGAAATTTCTTAGAAAAGTGGTACATGATGATTATATGGGCTTAACATGAAACATAGTAGCATGGTTGTTCTTGGCACATGGTTCACATAAGGATATTCATCTTTTATAATAAATTTAATTATAAAAATGACAAGACACGAGGCTAATATGAGAAAATTGATGGTGAAAACTGAGGAAATGTGCTTTGAGTACCCTACCTATGTATAAGATATAGTGGTGTTTATTTTACATGATGTATGTCACTTTGTGACATGAGTTATTGATGAGCTCATTTTAGTTATATATTATACTATACTACTCTTGATATGGCTTTTCACTTGGCTGCATGGATGCTTTTTGGACTATCAGCTTTCAAACAACAACAATTATTAATTGATATGCGAAAATAGATTGTGTATGGGACACAATCATTTTTATGTCTTAGGGCCCAATTGATTTGCGTAGTAGGCGTAGGATGGGCTACGTTCTACTGCACGTGACAGTTGAGATAGTCTTACCTAATTAATAACTCTAGGGACATCTTCGCAATTAATCTTCTTGTGTGTCTTTTATAATGATTGCTACTGTTTAATTATTTATATGATGAATGCTATATTTTGTTCGCTTCATACTTTAAAATACATACTTCTGTGAATGTCTACTTATCATCATAACTTGAATATTGAATGACTCGTTTCAATAATAACTTATGCTACAAATACTTTGTAGTGTTAATGAAAATAAGTATTATGTAACTGCATATTGCCTGGGATTGGCCAGGTGGCCACACCCAAATGGTGGGGGTCCCTAGTTTTGAGAGATTATTTTATCCGGTTCTGAATTTCTCGTTTCAGCTCCTAGATTTGACGAAACGGCTTAATCGTTGGCTTTAACCGATTGGTTTGAAGGGATATGTTTTTAACTGATTTTCAACTGATTTGAACCGACCTGATCTGTCCTGATTTACTGATTTTGAATTAATTCTGATTTAAATCAGAATTTGATGGGCTTTTGAGCTCATTTCTCTTACCTCTCCTTTAGTAATGGGCCTTAGAAAAAAGCAGAGTTTATTCTATAATAAGTATGAGAATATGATAATGAATGTGCAATATTAGTGACCGATTACACCCCCATACCTATCTTTCGCTCGTCCTCGAGCAAAACAACAAAACAAAAAATTGTTAGACCACTTTCGCAGGTCACGTGATTGCACTGAGCATGTGCAATAAGTCGTTAAACCTCTAGGTTTTTCCTAGAGGATGAGTTTTATCTCGTGAGAGTTTTCAGTGGATTACACCGTCAAAATCCATAAAGAAAGAGAAAAATGTTAGTATTTTGAAAACACATTTTGAAAGAAAAACATTTATAATATTGTTGTAAGATTTAAGTAATCTATAAGTTATAGGAAAAACGAAATTTTTCATTCCTAAAT
Source organism: Agave tequilana (assembly GCA_038442645.1). Classification (NCBI taxonomy): domain Eukaryota; kingdom Viridiplantae; phylum Streptophyta; class Magnoliopsida; order Asparagales; family Asparagaceae; genus Agave; species Agave tequilana. The sequence goes on along the minus strand of JAVJIF010012029.1, from coordinate 155,625 downwards.
TAGTCTCTATTTAAAAATTTGTTATCAATCAAAGTAAGGAGTCAAATTGTACTTCTCATCTAGTCTATTACTTTACCCTAAATCATATGCACATTTGTGACCGTAAAACTTTAACTAAGGTTCTTTAACTCTAACGCCTATGCCTTATTTATTTATGTTTTTATTTTTTGGTGGTAATATTTCTTAGTTCTATTAGGATTTCTATCTGCCTATATAATGAGCCTTTAATCGGTGACTCCCAAACCAAACTGTCTTAAGCACCGGGTGAGAAGACACCCCAAGGACTTAAGGACTCGAGCAAATAAGGGCACAAAATTAAGGATTTTATTATATGAACCGCCTTTAGGCGTGAATACTTATGCTTTATGAGGCACAAATACTCAGCTTAATCGGAGCATTTATATATATATATATTCTTTTTTTCTTTTCTTTTTTTTAAATAAGGCATAAGAATCTTCGTTTTTGAACCCTAAGTGTGTAAGTATATAAAGCATGCATATATTATCAAGGTAAAGATCAAGACTAAATTACTTTCAGAAATTTTTTTCCTAACCTTAGAAATTAAACAAATAATCTTATTTTGACCAAGTATAAGAAATTCTAATTATGATTCTCCTAATCCTTAAAATTGACTTAATTTCTTACAAAAAAAATGTCAAAATATTGTATCTATTTTCAAAAAGTTTTTAAAAGTAAAGAAAATGTTAAAAAATTATTTATATTAAAAAGAAAACCTAAGTTATGTTAGAATGTTAGAACCCTCCCCACACCTATCTCATGCATTGTCCTCAATGTATGAATTAATGCATAGATGCATAAAAAAAGAAGAAAAGGAAGGAAAATATTACCTTAAGGTGGTGGTTCTGGTGGTGGTCTGATTGATCTACGAAATGCGACCCAATCGACTTTGCTTGGAGTTCGGAGGAACACACCAGAAACCTCTCTTATATAACCCACTAAAATGATATATACATGAATGATTTTTATTAAGAATTTTATCTCGTCTAATTTCTAAATTGCACAAATAATTTCGGAGTCAATTTTATCAACACCCTTGCCCCAAAATGGAGTATAAAAAGATGAAATGAATGACTTGCACTTACGAAGGACAGGAACTAATACCGACTCAAGAAAGTAACTTAAGTCAAGTAAAGGTTCAGGAGTCGAGATTGGTTCAGGAAGTAGGTCTAAATCAAGAAATTGAAACCAAAGTCCACATTCATTTTCCCATAATGGAATATGACTTAATATTGGTGATTCAAGTTCAAGAATGACAGGTGTGGGAATCAAAACTGTCTCTAAAATATTACTAAAGTTGGGTAACAAAACAGGAGTCAATATTGATTCAGAAATTTGATCTGGATCACAAATTTGAAAATCTAGGTCACATTTCTCATTGAGTTCAATTTCTTAAAAATGAGAACTTGCCAATTTGTCAATGGGACTTTCAAAAGTATGAAATTGGTCAAGTTCTATATGATGATCATAAAAGATTGGTGTTTCAATTTCATGATGAATTGGCACATGATCCAATGTTCACTCAAGAAAAAGATTGAAATTAGGTGAAGACATTGGAGTCATTATTGAATCAGAAAGTAGAATTGAATCACCATGTTGAGGTTCAGAATCATATTCATTCTCAAGTTCAATTTCAAGAAAGAGATAACTTGCCAAACTATCAATGTCACTTTTAAAATTTGGAGTTTGAGCAAGTTCAAAGCGGTGTGCTAAAATGGAATCTTATTTTCTAAAACAACATGATTCCATGGCTCTAACAGAATGGTTAGCGACATCAGAAATGGTCAAACAGTGAGAATGGAGAGTTTGACCATTAGATCTATGTCATGATTACGAGCAATTTGAGCCTGAATCATGGCTCCATGTATCTTTTCATAGTCGATTGGTTCATCGTTTTGTTACGATTGGACTTGAAAAGATGAAGTTTTGTTTTGAAATTTGTGGTGAAATTGTGAGTCCGTCAGATTTTATGATTGTTGCTTGGACTCGCGCATACTCATTTTCAAGATTGATGGTTTTCTATTTTGAACTGGTAGAACTGAGTATGAATCTTGAAAATATCGTAGACAAGGTGGATATGTAGGATAAGTTGGTTGAAAATTAGACTCGGGGGAGGTGAATCTCCATTAACTCTGTGAATAGTTGAAATTATTTTAGAAATTATGGTCATAAGATTGGAGGCATGGGTTATTTTGATTCGGATAAGACCAATCTGGCACACTAGGTTAGTTAAAGTTTTGATATACCGGATTGGCGGGTTGGTAATATTCGAAAAAGAGGTCGGGGTGTAATATGGATTACCATTAAAATTGAAAAAAATTGTTATAAGTTATATCACACAGGAAAAGTCAAACACAAACAATGAAAAACAAACAAATAAGCAAACAAGTAAAAAAGAAAAAAATCTAATCTAAGTTAGGGTAAGCCTTAGACCTAGACAACTCCTAACTGGTTGGACTGTCTACGGGAGGTATATTGCCTAATATGACCACAAGTTAATCGGCCAGGTAGGGGCATGATTGGCAGGAGGTATTCGCGCAGAAGCGACGAGCCTAATTAAGCCAAACCATCAGCCTTCGGGGTTTCATCTCTCAATCCCCAACCTTAGTTACCGATTTGGCAAGAGTCAGATTCAAATCAACTTCCTCCGTAGGTCAGTCTCCTATTTGAGTCCTAGATGTCCCTAGGGCCAACGTCTACTTAGTTTTAGTTAGGTTGGGTTAGTGAGTGAGGAGATTGTTTGTGGGCTAAGGGAGGGTAATTACTTTTCCACCTTATCTTGTTTATAGGACAAGCCCTTAAATCAATTTAGTGCAGTATATAGAAAAAATAACAATCAAGTAATATTCATATAAGAATGAACCTTATACTAAATTCTATGCACACATACCTTGGCTCAGCACTCTTCAACAGTAAATAAAAAATGTAATGAAATAGGCACGTGCCTAAATGTAAAGTCTAAACCATTTTTAGCATTACAATCAACTTTTTACTATTGTGTTAGAAATGTATATACAGTGAGTCAAACAAGGAGATAAATGCTACATATCTTAAACTATACAATTCAGCCAACCTATATAAATACATGTTAGTAGCTCACTCAGATTGCCACAAGAATGTAGCAAATCTGAGGGCTTCTGGGCTCTGCTTTCTTGAGCAGAGTCAAGGGCTACTTATATGTCCACTGCAGCAAAAATTTCTTCTTGTTAAATCTGTACACCAAAAATAAAGAAGAAAGTTAACCAAAAAAAATAAATCTCAAAAGTGAATAACTTACCGTTCCTCCCCGGCAACTGCGCTAAAATTTGATTGAGATTTTACCTGCACACAGAAAATACAGAATTTCAGAACTTTAGAATAGAATGTGCAAGTACTTATACTACTGATATACCAAGTTGCTATGCGGGTCGTGATCCACAAGGAGAGACTAGCGATAGAAGTTTTTTAGCAAGTTCTCTTTTAAGTTACAAAGAATGGTTAAAATTCTTCTTTTAATTCTTAAAAAGAAAAGGAAAAAAATAGAGCTAAAGTCGAGTTAGGAAGAAAGTGGTAGAATGAGAAGGTGGAGAAAATAGAAGTGATATGTACAAAGAAATTGAAAAATAGTGAAAGAGATTTGGAAGATTGTGGTATTGGTAATTTACACGAAAAGTTAAAAGAAAGAAATTAAAAATAATTACTTACCTCCTTTGACTAAAAGCTTACCTTGAATCTTTGGCGATGATGTTACCTTGAAGTGGAGGCAATCAGCGCATAGCCCATAAGAGTTGACTCTCGTCTCTTCCACATTATATCATCAAGACATAATAAGCATGAAATGATACAGACTGAGACTAAGATCCATCGTCATGAGCTATTAGTGGCACTCGCAAAGGCAAAGCTCTTTCGATGCTATAAGACTCACTTGGATAGCAATTGGTACAAGAAAGAGAGAAGTAGAAAAGAAGAAGAAGAACACAAACACAAAGTACATAAAAAAAGGTAACTATAGATTCGATTTTATAACAATAAGAGAAAAGAAGAACAATTTACACCGCTGTCACTCTCAGCACAAGCTTCATTCTTATTCTCCTATGAAACTCTGATCTCGTCTGAATTACATAAATGAAAACTAAAAATTACATAAAAAGAAAAATAAAAACCTACACTAAAAAGAATGAAAAAGTGGACTAAATTCTATATCTTTATCATCGTCTCCCATACGCTCTGAAAAACCTAGTATTTATACGCAACGGGGAGGGGCGTACGAAGATAGGGAGAGCAAACGCCCCCCAACTATTGCAACAAAGCTGTGAAAACGCAGCTTTCATCGCGTTTCTGCGGTCTGAGTGTGGCCAGGTGGCCACACCCAAATGGTGGGGGTCCCCGGTTTCGAGAGATTATTTTATCTAGTTCTGAATTTCTCGTTTCAGCTACTGGATTTGACGAAAGGAATTTTTATCGTTGGCTTTAACCAATTGATTTAAAAAGATATGTTTTTAACAGATTTTCAACTGATCTGAACCGACCTGATCTACCCTGATTTACTGATTTCAAATTAATTCTGATTTAAATCAGAATTTGATGGGCCTTTGGGCTCGTTTCTTTTCCCTCTCCTTTAGTAATGGGCCTGCAAATAAATTAAACAATAATTAGGAAAAAGCAGAGTTTATTCTATAATAAGTATGAGAAAATGATAATGAATGTACAATATTAGCGACCGATCATGGTGCAATTGTGAGTTAATCAGATTTTTGAGTTTGTCATTCAGACTCATGCAAGAGTTTCGTACTCAATTCCAAGACTAATAGTTATTCATTTTGAATCAGTGAGACTGAAAAAGATGAGTATGACTCTTGAAAATTTGGTTAAAATGATGAGTCCAACATGTATTGTAATTGTCACGCTATTTCACTAGACATCCAGACCTTTTCTAACTCAGATTTTTCTTTAATTGGATGTTTTAGAAAAGGAGCATATGAAGTTTGATGTAGGAAGGATTGTGAATTGAGCAAGTTTTGAGTTTGTTATTGGGACTCAATAATGGCTTCTATACTCTTTTCCAAATCAAATTTTTCTTAGGTTGGTGAAACAGGAAAATGTGTATACGAATCAAAATTGGGGAATGAATATTGTGATAATTATGATCAGGTGGTTGAACATTTGACTCGGAAGAGGTGAATCCTCATAGACTCTGTAAATTGTGGAAAGTATTTTAAAATTATGATCATAAGATAGAGAGTACGGGTCATATTGAGTCGGATAAATCGAATCCAGCTTATATGGTTAGTTCATATTGTACATAGCCGGGTTGCAGTTTTCTGAGTCAAATGAGGTCAGGGTGAAAAATTGATTCATGTAGTTGATCAACAAACAAAAAAAAGCAAACAAGCAAAGAACATTTACAAAAATAAGCCTATTTTAGGGTTGACCTAAACTTAGATGACTCCTAACAGATTAGACTGTCCACGGGAGGTATATTGCAGTAATCTAACCACAAGTTAATCGGTTAGGTAGGGGTAAGACCAGTAAAAGATATCCATGCCTGAGCAACGAGCCTAATTATATCAAACCACTGTTTTTCAAAGTTTCGCCTCTCAATTCCTAACCTTTGACATTAATTTAACAAGAGTCAAATTCTAATAACTTTCCCCCGGTCAATTCTTAAATGAGTCCGAGATGTTTCTAAGGGCCAATGTCTAGAAAGTTTTATTTAGGCTTGTGTTGTGTGAGTGTGGAAGTGATTTTTGAGCTAAGGGATTGTAACGAATTCCCCTATATTGCGTTTTGACCTTAATTTTCGATTCGTGCAAGTGTGCAATATAGATAAGAATGAACACACAAAGTGAATAAATCACCCACGTGTTTGTCCAACTATATGCAATGCAATATGTACAACTCAGTTTAGATCACAACAATGGAAGAACAAAACATAATATATAAGAATAAAAATTGACACGTGCCTAGATGCAAATGTCTAAACTATTTTAAAACATCCAATTACTATAGTTTAATTCTTCATTATTATAATGCATGATAATCTAAATAGAAAACTGGCAGCATAATACACACACACACACACACACATATGGAAATAAAGATACCCCTGCAAAAGATGAAGATCAAAGCTCCAAAAATGCAGCATTTTCACTGCAAAAAAGGACTGGCCACGGAAAACAATGGGCAACAACTCTCTGCTTTCTTGAGTAGGGAGATAAAGGGGAGTATAGGCTTCTGAAGTTATTAGATTCTGAAAAATTTTACCTGTACCTAGAAACTGAGAAGAAAAGTTAACAAAAACGTGAAATCACAACACTTCCATCCCCGACAACAGTGTCAAAATGTGATCGAGGGAAAAACGCGTATGAAAAGTGTGTGTTTGAAATCAAAAGTTAAAAGTTATCTGCTTTGACTTCCTCGATGCTTCCTTTATAGCATAGAGGCTAAATGGGTGAATCTACAAGGACGAGAGGTGATAGAAGTATAAATGGTATGTTCACGTACGTGTTAACATTTCTTCAATGCTTCAACGATTCAAAAGAAAATGAAAACAAAAAGTGAAAAGAGAAGAATACGGTGAAAATGATGAAGAGGGACATAGAAGAATGATTGTTTAAGAAGTGATTATTAAAACAAGTAAAAAAGAAAAGATACAAGAGAACTCATGACTACTAACTACTAATGGCTCCACTAATATGCTAACCTTTTAGTGATAGTTGTCTCACATGGATCATTGGCCATCACTAGTTCTTGACTTCAAGAGCTTTTTAAAGCATGACCCATAAGATCACTTTCACATCCAAACTAAATAAACAAAAACAAGTTACAATTAAACTATCAAAAATAAACTAGAAAAAACATTGAATAAAATAATTTTACCTTGTTAAAGAGTTAGATGATAGAGTGTTAGAATGCATCATCATGAGCCATCAATGGCTCTTACAATAACAAGGTCAAGTAGAGGCTATTAGATTCATGTAGATTATCAAGTATGAAGTTAAAAATTTAGTGGTTAGTAGTTAGTTGTCATGAGAGAAAAATTAGCTAAACATGTTAGAAGTTAGAGAAGAAACAAATGGAGATAAAGGAAGAACCTTTCATAGAATGTCACCCTCCATTATAAGAACTCTTTCTTCTATCTAAAAAGAAAAGAAAAAGGAAAGTAAGAAGAAAAACAACTAAACAACATAAAGGGGAGAAATCTACACTATAAAACCCCTCTCCTCCGGATCTCTGGCCAATACAGGATATTTATAGACGCAAGATGGATACCAAAGAACACATATGAGACCACGTGTTAAAGCTCGAGACATGGCCAACAAGATGGCCATAGAAACGCGACAAAAGCCGTGTTTTCGCGGCCATATTGGGGCCGCTCGCACAGCGCCAGAGTGTTCAGCCTTCTGTAACACTCTACTCCATGTACCTGCTATAGGTTCTGTGATATTTGTTCCCTGTTGTAGCAGAATAGGCTTCAAAACTCAATGGCTATATCTAGGCTCTAAAAGCCACCAAATAAATGAGATTTTTGGGTTTCTTCTTCATTTCATGATGTGGACCTAGAAACATACAAGAAAGCTATTATTAACAAAATTTTATATAAAATAAATATGAAAATTTGACATGAAATAGACAAATATAGATACTAATCACTCCCTGAGGTTTTCTTACCCTAAATGGTGGAGAGTTCATGGAGATATCAACTGAAGACAAAGAGTACTATGAAAAGCCTGCTGGAGCTCAGTAGAAGACTGAGAGACTGCTTTTAGTTATGAAGAAAAGGAGAGTTTGGACACATTTCTTAGTATTGAGATTTGTACCCAGTTATTTGATTTTTGTGGACTTTATTAGTTGAATAAATCTTTGATTAGTTTTATTTCAGTATGCATACTCAATTTGGACTTGATATGTATATGTAGCAAATGGAAAGAGGAAAATGATATAATTTGTAGATTAGAGGCTTAGCATGCTTTATTAAGTGTGTCGCCGGCCCAAGTCACATGTTTATCTCGTTTCGTGGGAAGCGGAACGTGACATGGTTCCTTTTGGTATCAGAGCATAGGTTTAGATGAAACCCACTAATTATAATACAATTAACTTAATAAATTAGATTCTTAGCTACTGTATACTGATTCATATATACATGCAAACTCACTTTTTCATCGCTTAGGGTTTTCTTTTTTAGCTTTCTATGTATCTTTTATCCCTCTATTTCTTATTTTCAGAGAGATGTCTTCTCATCATTTTTCAAACACCAATATTGATTCTCGTGCTAAACTCTTGAAGGTTTTTAGTATCCATCAGAACATAATTGAGGCCCAAACTACTTTCTTAGAAATAACTATTATTATAAACTATTTGATTACTGTTTCTTTTTATGATGATGTTTGTTTTTGTATAGTACTAGAGTAATACTTATACTTGTTACACTTTGCAATTAAATAATTAATAATTTTTTAATTTTTATAAGATTTTAGGTAGTATTAGTTAGCTAACCGATAATACTATCTAATAATTTTATCAAGTAAATAGATTGATCTAATTTCAAAAGTGACTATGCGTCTTGTTTTTTATTTCAATTATTTTTATAATTATATTTGTATATATATATTACTGATTGTATTTAATTATTACTAGATATTTAATTATCTTAGTTGATTATTAATTGCATTATTAGAAAGAGGAATATAGTTTTGTACTGATTGCTATTATTACATATGATATATGAAAATTTGTTAATTTTCTACATTTAAGTTTTATTTAGTGTCTTGTATGAATAATACCATGTGTTTTCTTTACTAAATATTTATATACATTTTTAATATTAGATTTATATAAATATTTTAATATGCTCCTTTCTAGTCAATCTATTTTTATTTTTTGTGGGGCTTTTTCATTTCATTTTTTTTTGCTGGTATAATTTCATGTTAATTTATAAGTTCATAAATTATAAGATTGTATTAAATTTTATTTAGGTTTTATTTTTAATAATAATTATCTATTGTACACCAGACATTCTTACTCTTATTGATTTCTTATGAAATTTTTTTCATTATTCCTGCTATTATTACTTCGTGCTTGATCTATTATTTTTTTAACAATATTTTCTTTTTCATAACTTATACTTTATTTTTAACTATTAGTCATTATTTGTTCATTCAGTTATAATTATCTTTTTTTATAATAAAGTTTGATCATGCTCTTATTTTATCCTTTAATTTTCTCATACTCTTTTATGATTAGTCACTTATTTTTTGTCTTTTATTCTTTTTTGTACTAATTCAACACTATATTCCTCAAATCTTTTTTATATAGCTCTTAATAAGGTTCAGATAATTAATTATTTTCTAAAAATTAATTCTTTTGTATTCTTTTATTATCTTTATTTTTTTCATCATTTTTCATTTATACTCTTTTATATTCTTTCATATATTTTTACGATCTTTTTCTATAATATATATCTAGTGCTGATTGTCTATTTATACTCATCTTCTTTGCAAATGTCAAAATTATATAAATTAATTCTTTCTCATTTACTTGAATACATTTGACCTTATTTGTCTATTCTTTTAAATATTTTAACTAGTTATATTACCTTACTTCTTTCACTTTTATTACTTATCACAAATTATAAATCTTCATTATTATTATACTAAATTTATTTATTATACTAATAATATATTTGCTTTTATTTATACTAATTTAGTCACAGTTCTTCATATTTTCTTATTGTAATTGAAGTTTAAAATTTAACATCAATGTAAGTTGATAGGTGACTATTATATTGTATTATTAGTCTTATATACCACTTTGTATAAGTAGTTATTTAAAAATGTTAACTAATGATTTTAACCTCACCCATTTTTTATTTAATCATTATTTTAATAGTTATCTACTTAACTAATTTGTTAGTAAATTAACCCACATTTATGAGTCCCTATTGACTATTTTATGTTAGTCAATATTGTTTACAACTGTTTTCTTTTTTTAATATTATATTATTAACTTTTTATTTTGTTATTAGTAAAATTATTTCTTTTATTTTTCTTTAAATCACTTTTTTTAATGTTCATAACTGACTCATAGCTTGAGATTGTTTATTTTTTTACAAAATTATCTTTTCTAGTTTCGCAATTCATATATGTTCCTAAACTGGCTTTAAAATTCTTTCAGCATGTTTTCTGAAATTTTCAAATTTTATTCTTTTTAATGAATAGGCTTCAAATGTGCTATCATATTTTTGTATTCTCCTTTAAATTATTTTTCTCAACTTATCTATTTTAAACTAGTTTTGTGAAATTTTTGACAATTTTTATACTTTTAAAAGCCTTATTTAGCTTTATAAAGTTATTTTTTCAAATAGAGTTTCTGAATTTTCTTGTCAAATTTATTCATATGTTATTAAGTGCTCTTTGACATTTTATATATTTACAATATTTATAGTGTTTAAAAGCATACCTTGTGATTTTGTAAATTTATTATTTATAAGTTTACTATTTTCAAAGAGTTTACTCAATTATGTTAAGATTTAAAATGCTGAACTTTTAATATTTAGAATAGTTAGCCCATAAGTTGACCATTTAATAACTTCAAAAGTTTGTTAGTTTCAAAAGAAAATATTTTTTAATGACTATTATTTTATGACAGTGCACATTTGTTTAGAGTTATATATACTTTTTGACTTCATTAACTGTTAACATATTTTTTATTAATGGTAAACCTTAAATTTCATGTAGCCTTTACAAAACAACTTCAAAATTTTTTTTACCAAATTTATATATTTTTTAAATTTAATGTTTTAGAAATAATTTCTTTTCAAATTAAGTTACAATTTATATTAGTACAATGTTGTAATAAATTTTTGTACTTGCGAAAGATGATCTGGTTGCTCTTGTTTCATGGGATCCGTACTTTTCGAGAGAGTCCGTTTGAGAATCGACCATCCTTCCGTTGAAAATCCACCTCTTGCATCTTTTGATGTTTATGATTCCCACTCTCCTTTCAAACTAATTTGGATTTTCTTCTTGTTTCTCATTTTTCATCATGATTTTGATTTTTGAAACTAGCCATCTCACACGAATCGATGAGAAAAATCAGAGTAGCGCAATAGAAGCGTTGTGAGGCATAATGCAGAGAGAAGTGATGTGGGAGCGAGAAGAAATCATTTACAATCGATTACCCTTCCTTTGACTCCTATCCTATCATGTTTATTCTTGATTTTTCTATTCATTATCAATTTGATCCTTTTTATCATTTTATTCCATTATTGAAATTTCGAGGATGAAATTTTTCTAAGATGGGTAGAATGTAATATCCCTAGTTAATTATATATATTAATATTTAACAATCATTACTATTCTAAATTATCATCCCTAATTATTATACCATATATTTTATATTAATTTTTAGTAAATATGATATTAATGCTAGACCTAAATATTTACTCATTTTCTTTCATTCTAATTCCCTCTTTCCCACTTTTCTTTCTTTTTTTTTAAATTTCCCAAGCCTGAATCACAAAATCCAGTCATATAATCTTCTTTTCAATTTCTATTGATTTCCTTATTGTTTTCCTAAGCATTGAACCAAAGCCCATAACTTAATTTACTATCTAATAGGGTTTAGATTTTCATACCCAAACCAAATAAGAAACCCAACTCAAATAGAATTTTTTTCTCCTTATCCCCTTTAAATCCAAGAAATATTCAAAGGAAAAAAACCATATAAATTCGTTCAAACTTCTTCCTCATCCAAAAAGACCCCAAATCAAGTTTAAACTAATAAATAAGTATTCAAATTTATAAAAAAATCTAAATCCTAACTAAAAACCAATTTAAATTTAAGCTTAGCACTATAAAAAGATGATAAAACTCATCTTATATAGCCATCTATAAATAAATACGAAATTAATCCATAAAAAATAATTTACTCTATGATGGAGGAGAAGACTATTACCCATCAAGTTTTGGAGTTGATCATCAAAATCCAAGTACTAGAGCCTATTCTTTTCTTTATTTTTAATCTAGTAGAAATCAGGTCTGGAATTCTCTTTCATGATCTTTCTCATTGGTCTAATTACATCTAACTATGATAGAATGACAACCATGCATAAGGAATTCTTTATGGCCAATTAGTGATAAATATCTTATTTTTAGCATTATACTGTTTCTTTTATATTCCTGCGTTAGTCTATGGAGTATGCATGTATGTAGGTATGAATTTGATTCTTTCAAGGTATTTACAAAATTTTAATTATTTAAAAGAAAGTTAAGATCAGTCAAGATTTTAAGTTTTAGTCTTTTTGCTTTTGATGAATTTGTTTACATAATGGTTTTTGTATAATTGTTTATGCATAATAAATTCTGAAAACTTTTGATATTATAAATATAGTGTCCTTCAGCGTGGTGCTCTTAATTGAAAATCCATTTAAACATGTGCATGAAAGAGAAGTAGCATGAGTTATATACTTGATCCTTATCATATTTTCAATTGGTATCACAATTGATATTTTCATGGTTGTATACTCATCTTTGATTTTCTATATATGTATGCTTCAAACTTCAAAAAGTATCAATTTCTATTAGTATTTACATTTTCATACATATATATATGATTTGATTGTGCTTACTATATCTTTACATCTTAAAACACAAATTATATTATGTTAAGCTTGATTTAGTTCTTAATGATAATTATTTTTTCTTGTATGCTCTTAATTGAAAATATGATGAGTATCAAATGTATAACTTATGCTACCTCCCTTTCATGCACATGTTTAAATGGATTTTCAATTAGGAGCATACAAGTTTCTTGATGTTCAGTAACTATGTGTTCTTGGTAAATTCATTATAGATTTTTTGCATAATTGAGTAACTGAGCCTATATAATTTAGTAATTCTATATTGAATCTTAGTTATCTAACTATATGTGGGATAATTACTGAATTAAAAACTATATATGAAAGTAACAAAATTTTATAAATTTGTTCCTAACTCAATTCTGAAAATTTTTTGTCCAGTCCATGCTATTCTGAAAATTTAGTTTTAGTCCTGAGATATTGTTGTTTAGTCCCTGAATATTCTTGAATTCTTTTTCAGTCCTGAGTAACTGCTATTTAGCCTCTGTAAC